>VVHJ01036309.1:0-11984 GCA_015107715.1 Tylochromis polylepis | reverse complement strand
TGGATCTTTCAACAAGACAACGACCCGAAACACTGCTCAAAATCCACTAAGGCATTCATGCAGAGGAACAAGTACAACGTTCTGGAATGGCCATCTCAGTCCCCAGACCTGAATATCATTGAAAATCTGTGGTGTGAGTTAAAGAGAGCTGTCCATGCTCGGAAGCCATCAAACCTGAATGAACTAGAGATGTTTTGTAAAGAGGAATGGTCCAAAATACCTTCAACCACAATCCAGACTCTCATTGGAACCTACAGGAAGCGTTTAGAGGCTGTAATTTCTGCAAAAGGCGGATCTACTAAATATTGATTTCATTTCTTTTTTTGTGGTGCCCAAATTTCTGCATGCCCCTTTAAAACATTCACTTGGCACACTTAAAAAATGCAAAAAAGACAGTTCCCCAGTATGTTTAAATGTGATCCCAAGTGGTCCTCCACAGGTATCCATAAGTCAGATTATAAGATTATACTTTTTCCATAAACTACTATGTCACAGCACCAAAGCCAAAGGACCACCTATGCCTAATGCAGCCACTAACAGACACATTTATTTATCACCCCAGGAGTGTGTCATGGATTTGTAGAAATTAGTCAAATGTGTCAAAGTCAACAGGATTTGATTATGCTACATAATAATAATAATGACAATAAACAATATCGAAGAAACAGGCCCCAGAATTAAAACTCTAATAAATAACTGGGATACAACAATATTCTTGTCCTATATGTTTACCATAAATACAGTTTGTCTGGTGTACTAGTTCCCTTTTCCCCTCGCAGATTTCAAATGACACTTCACAGACTGAAAAATACAGCACCTGTCTCTAGCATGAGCTAACCAGACTGCTTTCAGTGCGCAGGGATTTCACAAGCACTGCGAGGTGGAGGTGATCTAAGCGGTGAGGCAGGATGGATATAAACATCATTTGTTTTCCCTGAAGGTGACTGAGATAAGCAGCCCAGCGATGGATGTGTGGAGTGAGAGGGCAGCCCTGCAGATTGATGTTGTGTTAACATGAAATGAATTGCCAGAGGGAGGGAAGCTGTATAGTGTTTTGAGATATGATAAGAGATCAAGCAGAGATGGAGGCTGCGGGCATGTGCGTCACCGTTTGTACGCGTGTGTGGGAACATGAATTGTTTGTGAATGAGCAGCTCTGAGAGTGAGTGGCAAGCCATCATGTAGAGATTCAACAGCAGTATCCAAATGCACCTCAGCTGCATTTATGGGAAAGTAAAGAGAGCAAAAAGTAGTGACAGAGAAACGAAAGTTAAAGACAAGAAAATGTGAAAGACAGTCAGAAAGCGACTGCCAAAAATGGAGTATTCTCATATTACGTAGCCTACATCTGGGATCCTGTGCCCCCTTTTTTTTCCTCCTTTGACTGTCTGTACCTCTAGTCTTTCTCCCTCTGTCTGTCTCCGTCTCACCAGTGGGTCTGAGTATCAACTTCTTGTAATGAAAGCACACACTTCCCCTGCTCACACTACCCAACTTCTAAATGAGGCCTGGGATCTGCCACAGAAGCCATCGACATCCATCCCTCCCTTGACTGTCTAACGGGTTTGTGATTTCCAAATTCTCCAATGTCTCAAGGTCGTTGCCATCCATTGCCAGAGAAGGAGGGAATGGGGGACTGTGAGCTTTGTAAGCTCCTGTTTATTTAAAGGAGCTTACAAAGAGCTAATTTATAGAGCTTAAAAATACAGCTGCAAAAACTGCAGTTCCTCTACTGGAAGCTGGTTCCAAAACGGACTCCATCCCCACAGACTCCCAGATTTAGAGCATTAAAAAGTATGCCTAGCGTCTAGTACAAAGAACAATTTGACCCCCATTGATAGTTTACGTCCATCATGATGATCCTAAGTGATTTTTTTTTCTTTGCAACAAACCAATCAACAGGAGGTTACTGGTGCAGTAGCCCACCCTTTTTGCAAGTGATTTCACCTTGTGAAAAGAGCCACCTGAACTTACACGTGCCCGATCCAGTTCAGTTCAGGTGAAAACCATAAAAATAAACCTGAAAACTTTAGAAATCAAGCATTACTTTGCACTCTTAGGTTTACCCTCTGAATTTAATGTAGTTGCCATAGTAGCAATAGATTTAGAGGCAGCAGATGTGGTATCAGTGAATTCTTCGTTATAGAAAGAGATTTTGCCACCAACTCTATATCACTTCATAACAAGATAAATGGCTGGTGTAAATGGTGACCAATGAGGCTTTGTGCTGGAGGGCAGTTGATGCATTGATTCACTGCACATGGAGTTAAAAACACCTCACACATCATCCTTTATCATTTCTATCCCCACCCCCAAAACGAACCCCAGTAACAGTGAAGGGAGGTTCGCATTTGTGGTCCCAGCGGCAGGTAAACAACAGAGAGAGGCTTTTCAATTTACACGTGCTGTTTTAAGCCAGTGACTTTATTGTGCTGACATTTAACCCACAGGACCACTGAATCTCTTGAGGCAGAAAATTGGTCTGTGACTATCCAGTTACTCATGGCAACCAGGAGGTATGTAAAGCAGCTAGCATGCCTCACAAACATTTTATTGCTAATTAATGAACACTCCAGTGTTAATGAGCGGAGCTGGATTTCACTCCGGTGAGAAGTGTTGCTGTATTTTTGTAACCACTGATGTCAGAATGATCTGCTGAGCTGCAGCTGCTTCAGCAAATGTAAAAACTCTCATCCACTTCCACATAAGACTGAAACTCCTGGACTCACTTTGGCTGATTATCGTCACAAATTCATATCATTTTGGAATAAACCATTGTCTGACCTGAGGCATTTAAGTCAAAGAGCCATCTTTAACACAAGTATGGAAGTATTGATAAAGAGTTGCAACCTCTACCTGCCTTCTATATAACTTATAGAGAACTGTGGATCTAAATCTGCTTATGTCCTTCTACACTGGGTGAAACCATACTCAGTGGATGCTGCCACTGAATATGGTTTCATACTCAGTATCCACAGTATCCAAGTCAGCCTATTGGCAGGTACAGTGCGTTAAAAAAAATCAATAAAAAGCCAACATCCTGTTCTACACCTCAGGGGTAGTTTGAGGTACTGGATCGATCTGTTAATGTACACTGCAAGTATATTTGTACATTAAATGTTATTTGCTTGTTGTTTTGTTTGCTGGTATATTCTGAATGTTTGAAATTTTGAATCCATAGGCATCAGAGCAGCTGTACTCTTAAGGACAAGTTTTACATTTTAGGAAATATACTCCAGCCATCCATCCATGTTTTTTTGCTACATTGTGCTTGATCACTTGATTGATTCCTGGGTACAGATAATGGTGTGTCACCCTTACTTTCTCTCTATTAAATTGTTGTATAAGTATGCCTGAGCCAGCTCCATTTCCAACTCATGGTGAAAACCATGAAAAAAAAAAAAACCTTCTACTTTAGAAATAAGCCTTACTGCCCAGTCTCAAGATTATCTCCTGAATTTAATACAGTTTTTTTTTATGCCAATGCAGTTTTATTAAGCTGCATTGGCATTAGCAGGTTAGTACTCTGAATTTAAGGATATCACCTTTCCGCTAATTTTTTTTGTTTGTTTCTAGCTATTGAGGAAGATGTCAGTGGTCTGCCACTCCCAGACAGTCTGAGGAGCAAAACAGGGAAAAGAACAGTTTTTTTCAACTAGTTATTAATAGTCATGAATACTAATATTCACTCAGATTTTTGAAAATCTTTAATAAAACATTCAACCTGGATGCCATATATAGTTAATATTTCAAACCAAACTGCCTTACGACGCATCTTGTTTGTTTTGCTTTGTCTTGTTTTTCATGGACAGAGAAAGTGACCTCCTTGTGCTTAGTCCTTCAGCTAATCTCAGCTGTTTGCAGCTTCAGCATTCATCATTGATGCACATTCATGCACTACTTTTTGGTAATAAAAGAGTTCAGAGAGAATGTTTTATTATTAGCAATCTGGGTGAAGCTGCCTCATAATGCAACCCAGTTTTGGGAAATTGAAATAAATGGTTATAGCATGAAAAATAGAGATGGTGGAATACCTGCAAATTGTGGGACAAAAAGGAAAACATGTGTTGCCAGAGGCCCCTTTTACACCTTGGGGAGTGGATTCAACTTACATCCACTTTTCTGCAGTATTCACAGGCACTGTTACACAGTTGGGAAAGATATGCTCTCATGGTGGAGATATTGATGTCTTTGCATTTGGCGGAAAATGCCTAAAGGCCATGTGTGACAGGAAAAATGAAGGAGAGCCTCAAAGAACTGGCTCCCCAATCTGGCCTACAAAATTCTGGGCCCTCTGGTTCCAATAGATTGGCTTGAGATGACTTGGTACTCCAAACAAAGCTATTTCTGTCTTTCAAGCTTGCTTACTTCATTCTGATGACAAATGACCAATGTCTGACCTCCTGTAGAAGCCATTTTACACTTTAACTCAATTCATTAATATGCTAAAAATACCAGCATTCAAACAACAGCACAACTCCAGATGTCTGAAGGTTGGAAAACAAAGAAACCATGTGAGCATAACAGTTTTCCTGAACAACGAACACCTGAAAAAAAAAAAAGGATTACTGGATATGGATCCAGAACTGGAAAACAGCCACTCTCAGAGAAAACATGTGTCTGTGTGGCCAGGGAGGTAAGTAGAGCCATGCTGTTTTGTTATGCAAAAGCCTTTTCCTTCAAAAGTAAACTGAAGATACAATACAACCAAACATCAAGTTAGGGCTGGGGAATTAATCAAAACTGACATCCAGAACTCGTAACTGAAGTAATCTTTCCCGTGTCAGTTATTTTGGGTCTTTGTTTTTAAATGCTGTTAATTCTTCCACCATTTTGTCCTGACCCCTTTAAAACACTACCATGTGTGATGCTTGTCCCGTCCAGTCCAGGAACATTGTGGAGGAAAAGTCAAACGCTGAGCTGACTGCAGAATTTGAGCAATTTGTAGCAAATAAAAATGCTGTGTCTGCTGTTTGGACACATTTTTGGCTTCGGTAAATACAACCTCAAACAAAAATGCAAAATTTTAAAACTGTGTGAGAAATGGTTTTGACAGTAATACCATTAAAACTGTTACGACACTTGGAGCAAAATCATATAACTGAAAAAATATAAAATAAAATAAAAAAATATAGTAGTTGACTGTGTGTTTCGAAAAAATAATCACTCATGAATTCAAACTGAGATCAAATGTGATGTCATATCACCCAACATCAAGTCTTACCCTGCTGGGTGTGGTGGTATGTATAGTTTCAGAGGGTATTATATAGGAGATAAAGAACACTGGGAAAGATTAACGAGGACAAAAAAAGAGAGCTCAAAGTGCATATACACATCCACCAAATTAATTGTTCAGCAGGAGTTTAGCAGTTAAAATGTGTTTAGATTTTTATGCTCTATTCAGTGATAATAGCACACATTCAGACAGTTAAAGGAATTCTCTGAAAAGCGGTACTGAGCACAAAAGTAATCTAATTACATTGATTTGTGATTTCATATATTCTACCCATGAAAGTGTACTCAGAGAGAGGAGGCTTTTAGTTCTTGCTTTTAGCAGATCATATGGTCCTGTCGGCTTTATAAGAACATGACCTATAGCATGCAGCTGAGGCTGAAGCTGCTGAGATTAAAGTAAACACTTCCAAGTCTCAGGTCACAGTTCCCTGCTTGAAAACAGGAAAGTTGCTGCTCTAAGCAAAGTGATATGAAATGTGTCTTCGGATCTTTTTCATGAGTGTTGGGAAGGTGAAGGGTAAAGAACCTGACTTAAGCTAAGAAGAAAAAAGTTTAATGGATTCTGTATATATGTATAATTATGTATGTTTGCGTGAATGAATGTCTGACTGTATGAATATCAAATGCCCCACACATTGCTAGAACATCCAGGTGAGAATCTGAAAGAAAACGATCAAGGATCAGGCCTGGTGCAAGTAAATTGACACAATAATGAGATAACAGGGTTCATTTCATTTTACAGATGCACCAAAATTGCCTCCTAAACATCGATACGCTAAAGATGGATCACATCTAAGAATATTCTGCTTATGGAAAAGGGTCGTGAATGTAGGCCAAAGTCAGTGAGAGACAGAGCCTAAAGAGAACACCAGGAAATTTGCCCAGACTTGAACTGGTCCCTGGTGTGTCTGTGTTCTTCCTGTTTCTGACTGATCACCCCTGCTTCCTCTACAGGTGAGGCTTCCTGCTCTGCTGCTCACGGGTACCTGAGCTGGGAATAGATGCTGCCTGGAGAGCAGAGTGAGTTCTGAGAATCTGAACTCAAGAGGACATTTTGCAACAACTTGGTGTTAGAGAGCAATTCTGCGCACAGACAACAGAGATACTTGTGAAACTAAGAAAAGGTCTTTCTTCAGCCAATCACCGTGCAAACCTCCTTTATTTTTTGTATAAATTAAAAAGGCCAAGGCCAGCCAGAGGTTTTAGCTTAACTGAAGTTTGAAAGATTGTCCATCTTCCCGACAGGCATTGGTTCCATTTAATAACAGGAGGGGACTGTGGGAAATGTGATAATTTCACAGATAACTGAAAAATAGAATCAAAGATACAGTAAGTTAGCATATCTATTTGACCAGTTACCACAATATTATGTCATGTGACTGGTTAGAAAAGGTACATTCAGACTGAATAGTCCACAGCTACTGAAATCAGTTTGATATTAAGTTATATCATACTTTAGGGTAAGGTACTAGTGTCTTTGCTAACTTCTGATTAATGGTTTGCCCTTTTTTTGTTCTTGTTTTAAAAGTTAAACAGAAATCAAATGAAGTCTAATAAAAACTAAAAAGTAAGAGCACCTGTGTTGTCTATTGGATTTTGGATATTAAACCCTTTGCTATAACATGCACATTTAGGTTTTGTCTTCTTGGTATTATGGATCAGGATTAAAAATGTAGGGCTGCATAAGGTTTTTCATGTCTCTCAGTGACTGAAATTATTGTGCATGGCGCCGTACGACAAAGCCACTGTTGCTGCCAGTCATGGTACCTCTTAATTTCTTTTAACCTGGAGTGTTGTCCTGCTGTCGCTGCTTTAGTGACATCAGTACAGAAGCTTAGACATTCACAGATTATACAGAGGGAGATGTTGCAACAGTTTGAAAGAAAAAAAAATAGACTTTGTTGAAAAAAAAAACTGTAAAAAAACCCCCAAACAACAAAAGTAAATTTTTCTGCTTTTCAGTTTTGAATTTCTTGTCCTCTGCTATCAGTACTAATGAGGAGATATTGTATGAATGGTGACACATATCTTTCAGGGGAATACTTCAGTGGCCGCATGTGCCATAACAGCATGCATAATGCAAGTGGCAAAGCAAATAGGGCCACTGTGTACCTGCTGCACTAACTCTGTTTGTCTCTGAGTCCACTGAAATCTATAGTGTCTATTGTTTTGATAAGTGTGTCACATTAAATGGTTTCTCAAGCTGTGAGGCCAGTAGCTTTTTGTGGCTGTTTACACATGTGCATTGTGGCTAAACCTCCAGTTTTTGACGGGAACCTGATGGGAGACTTGCATGTGAGACAAGCTACTGCTGGTTCTGCTTTCACTGCTCTGATATCAGGTACTATCTGCATGTGGAAACAGAGCTAGCATTAGCAAGTAATTCTGTTTTCTTTAACTTAATATGTAAGTTTCCTTTTATTAACCACTTTGGCCAACATGTGTGATATGTGAAACTTAACTAAAGTTTCATAAACTTAATAACTCCTGTAGCACATTAGCAAGAAAAGCCTTGAAGATAGAAGGGGGACGTCAGCTCCTGCCATGTTCAGCTTTATGAAACAGTCAAGTTAAACAGGTGCAGGCTCTGCAAGCATTTCCAGAATAGCATCTTTGAAAAATCTCTTTTTTTGTGAACTGAATGTACAAAATATAACAAAATGTTTTGCCAACAATTCACCTTTTTTATTGTTATTTTTTATTTCTCTGCTGATGTTAACATTTAATCATGTCACACCGTTCTCTACGCCTTTTAATTCAGTGATTTTTGTTGTTGTTAATATATTTTAACTTACTTTTTTAACCCTCCTGTTACGTTGCAGGTCAAATTGACCTGAACTATCTGCACAAAATATCATAAAGTATCAGTGTCATTATCAGGGCCCAACAGAATGGCAGTGACTTGTGTGATAGACATCAAGTCAGGTTTTGAGCTGGTCATGCCCAACTCAGTACAGAAAATCATTCTCGAAATGACAGTGTATTTTGGAGGAAGAATTGGAAGAATGGATATTTGGGGATCTTCTTCCTGACTAGGATATATAAGTCAAAGGATGAATCAACAGCCAGTCTGTGGGATTCGGAGACATATATTTTGTGCCACAGTGTCTCTGAAGGCTTCATATTTTCTGAAGAGTAGTCCGATTTGATAATTGACAGACGAGCGCTGTCACATGGGAGAGACTCAAGCTTGTAGCTATTATTATTCCATAAAAAAATTAAAATGTAATTTTTTTTTAAAATCAGTGTCGTGAAAAATTATTTATTTGCAATGTAAATTAAAAAATGTTATAAAATACATTTTTTAAATCAAAAATTAGTGATATATCCTCATTGAACCATGATCTGTGAGAGGTATAGAACAGTTTTTCATTAAATATTGATTGAAATGGTTAGTAATTGAATTAATAATGAGATATAAACAATTTTTATTTCAATTTTTCGGTTTCTGACACTTTGGGATACCTAAATATGCCCCAGGTCAAATTACCCAGGAACATCATTGCTGCACCTGAGAAACGATATAACAGGAGGGTTTAAAAAAAACCAAAAATCATCTCTACTTGCTTTGATGTAAAAGTCACTGCACACCACTCCATGACAAACTTAATGCATGAAATCATGCTAATAACATTCTGTTGTTATCAAGGTTTGGACTAGGGATGTTGTTGAGGGATGTTCTAGTGGCATTCCCACAAAGTGATTTATTCCACGCACAAATTCAAGGAGAGGACACACCAAAATGATATGACTCGGAATGCATCCAGCCTTCTCAGTCCAAGGAAAATTCATCTTTCTTGTCACTGCAGTGTACATTACTATGTCATTATGTGGTGATGGCTGCCTGTCCCAAATAAAAATTCATCCCACTGATGGGCAATCATCTTAGGCCTATGGTTTTCTCTTTGTGACCATTAAACCTTTCAGCTGATTTACTGAGGCCAGCGCTTCCCCAGAAATAGTGAGAGGTAATAATAGACACCATCTTCCTTTTGTTTTCCCCCCAGTAGGCTTGTAGTTGACTGTGAGTTCTACTGCCATTTAAAGCACTTAAGCATTAGACTTTCCTCTCTAACATCTATTGATTTAGACTGCTTTTCACACAGCTTTAAACATTGCGCTTCACTCTATGAACTATGGCCGCATTTCCATGTATCATCAAGGACTGTTCTGCTCTTAAAATGAATTAGAAGTCACTTGTATCTTGCTCAATTGATGCCTTTGGGACTTCTTACAGGCCAGTAAATTACTCATTGATTACCTAACATCACTTTCACTGGGTTCCATCATTGTACCTATAGGAAGGAACCGTCTGTAGTCCAAAACAGACTAAATGCAGCCAGTGTGGGATTAAACACAAAAAGACCATGAATTAAATGGAAAGGCCAGAGGGCAAGTTTAGAAGGTGCTGACAGATGATGATTCCAGGAATAGGATTTAAGTGAGGAAAGAAGTGCTATTTTGTGGTAGCACTTTGTATTTGGCACAGGTACACGGTGGCTCAGACATGGTTCAGATCCAATCCCTGTAGCTATCTTTTTCTGTCCCGGTGACAGGAACTCTGCCTACCCTATTCTTTTTCAGGCTTAAATGCCAAACTTATCCTTTGTACCCTTCTTGAAATAGAAAATCGAACTGAACTGACCTCTGAGATAAGTCTCCGTCTTGGGTTTCAAAGTGTAATTATTTGCTTCTTGAAAGAAATGATGCCACTGAAAAGGAGACAATATCCAAACAAAAGTGGATACCGTTGGTATTCTAAGCAACTTAATCCTGTATTTGAGAAAATGATTCAATTTTACCTGGTGAAAAAAGTCCAAAATAAAAATATGAATGCTACAACAATTCAAAGTCGAAGAAGGAGTTGCAAAACTGAATCTCAGCCTTATAACACTCATAAAATAGAAATAGGAACCAAAGACTCAGTGTTACAAGACTAGCGCTCACGCAGTTCGTTAAATATTAAGAAACCAGAAAGGAACCAAAACTCAACCTGACAGCCAGAAATAAAAAACACTAAATCGCGAACACTGCGACAATCACAGTTAGTAATGTAATCACAGATATCATAAATCTCACCCTTTGATTACAAATATTACTTCAGATTACTTCATGAAGCAGGTTGGCCAGAACCGGTGATCATGCATCATCAAGTGTCATTCAAGACTCAGGGACATTATTCTGTACATTCTAGAGCCATGACTGTTGAGGCATTAATAGGCCCTCTGATTTTTGTTATGTGAGCAAAAGGTTAGAGGGAACACATGACAATGTGGCATGACAACAGGCCACTGGCTATGTACTCTCCTCCATAATCACCTCTATTTGGAGGGGTTAAAAGAAGGGCCCATAAAACACGACCTTTTCAAAGGCTCTAATCTCTTTCCTTGGGGCTATTCTGAATGTGACGCTTTTACAAGTCCCTTCTGACACCACTGACTGTGTTCAGGGACACTAAACATGGATAACTACAGATTAACACAGTCAGGGGATGAAAGGAGGGAGTGGGGTGAAGGGCAACAGAAGGACTTCCTGACATATGGTCTAAGTCACTATCACAAACATCGAGAAGGGCAGAGAGAATAAAATGCTGATTAGCAACAAGCATCTGGTTCAGTTTCCCTCCATTAACTAAACAGTCATCTGTCACATAGACATTGAAGGAACAGCCTGTATTAACATAAAGGCCAGCATATGTATAGTGTATTTAAAAGCAGTCATCAACCATCATCTACGGAAAGCATACGTTTCAGTTTAAATCAGTTTAACCTTTTTTTTTTTTTTTTGGGCTCAGTTTTTGCTTCCTTTATTTACAAGTTGTTATTTCGTGTCTTAAATATGGTGGCACTGCAACTTAAGAAAACTCCAGCTAATTGAAAATGCTGCAAAAATACATAAAATATAATGGCAGTTGAATAAAACATAATGCACTGAAACACTTCCTTTGTGTTTTATTCAACTTCTGTTGTGTTTTGTGTGCTTTTGCAGTGTTTTTTTCTGAAGCTGCAGTTCCTTTGACCTCTCAGGGTCACCATACTTATACCCTTTCAAAAACACTTTCAGGGTAAACTCTGTTTACTTCCACTGATCTTTTTGGTCAGTGGGTTTGTGAATTTGGTCCAGCTAATTTATTTTTAACTACTCTGTCAGCATCAACTAAAATCATTTTTAGCCAATATTTCCTCCCATCAACTCACTGTAACCTTCCATCTTACACTGAAACAAGATTCTGGGGCAAGTAAATTTTTATCAGTTTGGCAGATTTCAGCAAACCTGGTCAGAATCTTGTATGTATCCATTCATTAAATGCTTCTATGACTGCATTCTTGTGAAAGTGGAAGGCTACAGTGTAAAAGCAAAGTTAACACTTGCATGTTAAGTACATGAAGTAATATGATTATTTTTTTAGTCAACTAATAAGAAATACGAATATCTCTGCATATGATGAGACATTTGTCAGATTGAAAACAGATACTGTTTTCATGACAGAAGTGGTGTGACCACCAAACAGTAAGAGACGTTACAAGGCCAAAAAAGTAAGTGCACTTCAGTGAACAAGAGAAAATGACAAAGCAAGTTAAAATGGAAAGCATGTTGCTAGAGTCCTCTCAGGCCTAACTGACTGGGTATATGGGTCCTCTTTTCTTACATTAGAGAGATGTTCTGATTCATGCTTTCAACATTCTCACTGTCCTCTACTTTCCTATAACCTTTCAGACCAACTCCTAGAATAGGTACTTTATAAATAG
>VVHJ01036306.1:0-17004 GCA_015107715.1 Tylochromis polylepis | reverse complement strand
GAGAAGCGGCGGCTCGTATTAGCGACTCAGGAGTCGCCATTCACGAGTCTGTCCTGGCAGGGAACGAGGGTGTCCTGATGCGGTGGCTGGAGGACCGGTTAAACCGAGGAGAAGAGTCCGTCAATGTTGAGCAATTTTGTGAGATGTTAGAGAGCAGAGATGCTCCGAGGGACGAGTGTGAAGAGGTATAAACTTGGTGTGGGGAATAAAACCCTTCCTCACGCTTCTAACGTGACATGTTATGATTTGAGCCATCGCGTCTTCTCGTTTTGGCCCAGGTTCCAGGGTAGTGTTTGATAACTTGTCGCCACGCCCATTTAACGTTTGTAATCAATACGTAAATGCGTAATTAAGTCTTTGAGAGGGGGAGTCACGTGTTTTTCTCATTGTCTGACAACAAATCTAAATACCATTGTAGCATACTGTAATTGAAGTGATCGGAGAGGGGGCCAGACTCCTGCACCGCTCGTGGGCTCTGTTCTCACGCTTTACCTGTGACTGGTGAGTTTGGCCAATCACAGTTCTGTTCAGACCAGATGTATGGGCAGTACAAAGTCGAATAAAGAGCTAACGGGAGATTGTACGATCCATCCTAGGCGCAATAGATTAAGCAGCTCAGGAGTCTCGCCTGGAAAAGAGGGGCTCCAATTCTGTCAAACTACAACTCAGCTATGACTAATTTTTAGACTGTGGCTCATGTGCCGTTGAACTTGGTCAGAAGGGGAGAGTATTTTCTAGTTTGAAGTTTTTGCAGGTTTTTTTTGTGGGGGTTTTTTCCCTTGTTTTTTGCTTTTTCTAGCAATGGGGCAGGTAAATGAGCTGACATAATGTCACCTGTTCTTGTGGGGTTTGTCACTAGGTTTTCCGTTTTGGCCACTTGTGTTAGACCACATTGTTTTGTTGTCTCTTGACTGGCTTTTTTAAAATTTATTTATTTTTAACCAGTGATTGCAGATGAGTGGTTTAACTAATGAATGTCAGTCTGTGTTCTTTGTCTGAGTAAATACTGACCATCAATGCTGTGCTTTAAATAGGGAATATGACATTGTTTCTTTCAGAAATCAAGCTACAGATTCCAAAAGTATAGCTAATTAAGATCTTTTATACCATAAAATGTAGTCAGTATTAAGGAATGAAGATGCTTCCAGCTGAGTGGTCTAAGTCCAAAAAGTCCTGGACCACACTGGACCTCATGGTACAGATACTGTTGTAGTCCAATAAAATTGGGAAAGGGATGGCACTGCTGGGAATACCAGTTGTTTGGCCATTTGTGTTTTAAGACTAATATTCTTATAGATTTTTGCTACACTGTGAAAGTAAGGGACTAATTGTTGGTATAAAATAAAGAGTCACCATGCGTGCTGTCTTTGTCCTTCTCCACTGTCTCAGGCCTTTGGTCAGTTCGATGCAGAGGGGGATGGAGTGGTGGACATAGAGAGCATGCTGATTGCTCTGAAGAACTCCAATGGAGCTAATCTACAGGGAGAGCTGAGTAATGTGATAAGACAGCTTCAGGCGTGCTCTCTTACCCCAGGTACGATATGTGATTTGTTTACCCAGATAAACAAAGTCGACCTTATTTGAATCAGTGCTGCATGTGGCCAAAAAGTTAACCCTTTCATTTTTCTTGTATTTTCTTTTCCACAGGTTTTGTGGACATATTCTCCAAGACCAAAGACCGATTAGGAGCACACGCCTCTAAGATTCTAAAATTCTTACACAGGAATCGTATTCCCAGCAGTGCCATCCCTTTCCCAATTTTAGAGGGCTACAACAGTATCTGTACCATGAGGTCCAGTGTGGTCCAGGACTTTTTGGACTTCCTCTTGCAGAAGGAGAAAGGTGAGCACGAGAGTTGGCGAGTGCTTAAGAAAGGATTCTGACTCTAAATTAACAATGTTTTCTTTAGTAATTTAAGGGTAAATGTACATCTAGCACCACGCCTGTCTACCACTGCCACGCACCATTGTGAGAGCTGTCGTCATGTGAGTTTTTCTTTCAGATTTGGATATTCAGTACAGAGCAGAGCTGGACCGTGATCCGGATGTAGACAAGGTCAAGGTTATCACTCAGTGCTACAGCACAATAGAAGCTTCGTCCAATGTTGCTGACATCTACAAGATGACAAATGGGGAAACTGCATCTTTCTGGCAGTCCGACGGCAGTGCTCGCTCACACTGGATACGGTAAAACGCAGCTGAATTTCTGATGTTTCTAAGCAAGTATATTAACAGATCTAAGGTGGAAACTCATCTCCCTTCTCCCTTCCCAGACTAAAAATGAAACCAGATGTTGTTTTGAGACGTTTGGCCATTGCTGTGGCTTCTAATGACCACAGCTATATGCCTCAGCTAGTGTCAGTTGCTGTGGGGAAAAACCGGCGTTCTTTGCAGGAGATCAGAGACATCCGCATCCCTAGCAATGTCACGGGCTATGTAGCTCTCTTGGAGAATGCCAACATCACACACCCCTGTGAGTCACCATCTTTCTGCTTAGTGGAGTGTTTACATCTGTCACTGATGCTGCTAGGGAACACTATCGTCTGTCTGAAGATAAAGCATGGTGTAGGCTTCATATGAGCATTGGTAGGGTCATATAGTTGTGCTTTTAAGTGCCTCCTTATTGGGTCCACATGCAAGCTTCCACAAGCTCAAGATTGAAGGGATCTAGTCCAAGAAATAGTCTGTTTTTCACCTTACAGGGCTATGTACGCTCCACATATGCTCCTTTTTATTAATGACCTGTTCACTACATATCCCTACATCCTTAAAAATCATAGTGTTTTGTAGCTGTGCTTTGCATACATTGAGGTCCCCATAGTTAAGTAATTTGTTTCATGTTTGCCTCCCTAATCAATATTTATTTTGCAGTATGTTCCATCTTTAGAGGTTGACGTAACCAACTGTGCATTTTTTTTTTTTTTTTTCCCGGCGGGATGTATTTGATTATTCAGTTAACCACATAAATTTTTCACTAAATCCCAGACATCCAAATCAACATTAAGCGGTGCCTGAGTGATGGATGCGACACACGGATTCATGGCTTGAAGACGCTGGGTTATCAGATTACCAAGAATAAAGAGATGTCTGTTTCGGATGCTTCAGCCGTCTGGTACCTGTCTCTCCTCACCTCTTTGGTCACTGCGTCCATGGAGACAAACCCTGCACTTGCTCAGACTGTCCTTCAGAGCACACAGTAAGATGCAGAGCTCATTATTTTGCATATTTATATTAACTAGCATCACATTTGTAAGATTATGATGTTTCAGTTCTTATGTTACTGATGCCGGTGGTTTCTTTGTCTTGATTCACTTCTAGAAAAGCCTTACGTCACATGCCACCATTGTCCCTTACACCGTCATCCACAGAGTTCCCCAAGTTCTTTTCTGCGAACATCTTGGAGGAGGTGGATGGATTTCTCCTCAGGATAGCAGAGTAAGGGATTATGGCACACCCACCGCACTGAGCTCACGATGCTGACGTCATCTCAATAAAAAAACAGGTGGAAACAAAAATACTGGTTAAGTGAGGCGGTGACACACTTTCTGTTCCATTTGGTGTGCTGCAAATGTAATTCTGCCGACAAAAGCAGAAAAATATTGGAAATGATCATCACTGCTATAAACTCTGTTTCTCTTAGATATGTATGATATCACTGAGATATCCCTAATATGGTCATCCCATGCACACTGCTCTGACTGTGCGCTTAGAAGTCCCAACTGTTCTGTTTTGGCAGCCAATCAGAAGAAAGTAGGCTGAAATGGAGGAGGAAGGGAACTAAAACAGCTTGTTTAAGAATAAAAACATGGCATTAGAAAGTTGCATAGTGTTTCAGTGAATATGGCGTGTTTTTATTGAAATTAAGGTCAGTTGTGGCCTTTGAGCCCGGGGTCTATGAATAAAGCTTTGCAGTCAGTATAAACAACAACAAACCAGGGACACACTTTCAGGAACACACTGAGAGTTTGAGCTTTGTATTAGAGCTTATATAAAAAAATACAAACGTACATTTATTGCACAAGAATTTTGATTCAACTGTTTGTGGACTCTTGGCAAAAGCACCCAGAAGCTTACCTGTATTTGTTCTCCTCTGTGCAGTTGCTGTGTGAGTCCTGATGCAGAACTGACCCTTCTGGCCTTTGCCCTGGCCAGAGGGAGTGTGGCAAAAGTAATTCAGGCCCTGTCCTGCATCAGTGATCATTTAGAGACCAAGTACAAGGCCTCGACACTCATCATCTCTATGGCCTCAGTTCGGCTAAGACTGCTGTATCGCAATGGTAACGTAAACAACTCCTCTTTTCCTCTCCTTCACACAAGGGCATTCAAACCCGATACTTAGAAGAGAAAGTGCTCATTTCTAAGGAGGAGTTGCATTAGTGGATTACGCAGTAGAAAATTGCTTCTTCTTTTACAAATCTGCACTTCCGTGTGGTGATTATTGCCCTCCCGTAGTAACAAAGTTGCAACCATAATGGAACATGATCAAATGATTAAGTGTGTTGTGATTGGACATTCTGGCTTATTACAGGGAAGCCCCTCCAGCTGCACTTACAGGCCTGTGATGTAAAGAGCAAAGATGAGAAATCAGGACCAGAGAACATGCTAACAGAGTCTTCCACTGGAGATGGTACAACTGAGATCAATAATGACTATTCTTAAGATTAAGTATAATATCAACATGATGTGAAGTGTTGCTGAATATTTTGTCCTTCGCAGGTTTTCTCACAGAAGCTGGCCGTTTGAAAGCCAGTGTAATCCTCTCGACAGAGGACCAGAGCAACTTCCAGGTCACTCAGATAAAGATCAAAGTGAGAAGGCCTATAATTTTACCATAACAGTGCAAAACATGATAACCTAGAGAGTGATAGAGGATTACGGTACTGCCAGTCTTACACTTTGTTTGTGTGATAAGGTGCGGAAAGGAGCCATTGGACCAAAATGTGGCTTAGTGTTTGCATATAAGGAGGACGACCCTTTTGATGCAGAGAAACACTTCAAAAGGTTTAAAAAGTATCACTCCTGGGACTACAAGGACTTCAAAGAGTTTGTACAAAGCAGGTAAGGATTTACAGCTGCTATTAACATTTTTTTAACTATGTATTTGTTCCTACTTACTTACTTGTTTGAAATGCTTTTGTGATAATAAGAAAAGATAGATATAGTGGGATTGCACGTCCTAATCATGACGTTCTGTCACTAAAATGAACCATCCAGTCCTAAAAGTAGTATAAACTAACAATACAGTGATAGGGTATTGTTAGTTTGTTTTTGTTATGGGGACCCCTCAGCAGTATGTATGTGTGTGGGGCCCGCCTCTGTGGTTTATGCTGTGTATGGCTGACACACCATGCTGTCACCTGACCTGCAGTGCGAGGATTCCAGCACAGAGTGAAGACGAGCCGATTGGCTGGTTTGAGCTGGAGGATGACTGGAATGATGTGGAGATCAAGCTGCAGCAGTGTCGTGTTGCGAAGGTACACACTACATCCAGTTAGTCAGTTCCCTTTCATCATTTGGACTTCATTAATGAACTTTTGTGTAGTGTATCCAATCCAGTTAATCTTCTCACCATTTTCCTTGTGTTGTCATTGTCAAGTCACACCACCTTTAATTTTTCTGTTTTCTGGTCTTCATAGTTTCTGATGGTGAAATTCCTGTGCACCAGGCAGGACAACGCTGAGCGCCTTGGTGTGCAGTCCCTCAGCTTCAGTGGCTACTTGTGCCCTGGGACAGAGAGGCTAGCAGACCTGGATGACCTTAGTCCAAAAGGAGAGAACTTTGACAGTGATGCTGTTACTGGCCTTTGTCTGCTAAACAAGACGCTCTTCTTCATACAGCAGCTTACACGAGACATGGTACCTACTTATAAGATAAAAAATACTTTATTTATCCCCAAAATTGGGAAATTGTGTTACAGCAGCCAAAACACGAAAAACGACTTACAATATACACTATAAAAATGTAAAATAAATAAATAAATAAATAAAAAGCACCACAGGATAAAATGGCTCAGAAAAGTTTTAAAAAAGTACACTAAACAAAGAACTCAGTTTAATAAATAATACAAAGAAGAGAAGACTCAAATCAAAATCTAATATGATATAAAAAGGATGAATGCAGATGTTGAGGTATGAGGTGGTAAAGATATCCTGCATCTGTCTTTGTGTCAGCATCTGAAACAGATTTTAAAGAAAGCGTTCTGCTGTGTGTCCTGTAAGTGGTCAGGACCCATTAATTATCAACATCCAGTCACTGCAGCCAGAGTCATTTGGATGAGCTCTGTGTTAGCTGATGAACCAATCCAAGGAGTGCGTTGATTCAAACTGGATTCAACAGCAGTGATTAATTACTTTGGCGAGTAATACAGACTCATTCCAACAGCTAGCAGTTCAATATTCAGGCCGTGTAAATGTTCCCTCAGTGATGTGTCTGAGATCACCACGTTTTTCAGTCATAGCTAGCGCACTCCATTCACCTTAAATGTCCTGAAACCAGGCCACGGTCACATTGTGGTTTGGAAAAGTGTGAGCGTGACAATGCCTCGCTGCATCACTCCGAGAAACGCGTCAAACTCCACTCATGATGCTCCCACTGTTCTTAATAACCTCAGTAAACTCAACTCTCATGTTTTCCAAACACCTTCATTTCCCACGAGGATCGCCGGAACCGCTCCATCACTAAACCCTGTCATTTCCTGCTGGGTCGTCTGGGATTAGAGGCCTCGCTCTGTGCAGTAGAACTGTGAGCACAATCAGCTGGTGAAGAGTCTCCATTAGCAGGAGTAGTAGAGTTGTAAAGACTGACTTGCATAACAAAGGCAGCTGCATTTGCATAAATCATGATAGGCAAGAAAAATCGGCTTTATCGGTGATAAAATCATTCAAATAAAAAAAAAATGTTAAAAAAACTCCCACTCAGCATGGAAATGTATTGGGAATGATGTAGTCTATGGGCCACATTAAGATATTGATAATGTAGGTAGTTTGAATAGTATCAAGTTGCCATTATTAATCTGGAGATGTTGTGAAATTCTATTATATTCTAAAGTGCTGAAGGGGAAAACACCTGCATTTAAGATGAAGAAAAACTACTAAAAAAAAAGCATGAGAAAAATGTAACATTATTATGATCTTGTATTGTTCCAAAGTACTAGATATAATTTGGTATGCTAACTTGTGTCTTCACTCTTTTGTTTACTGTCAACGTGAGACAGTTTGCCCTCTTATGGCCATTCAGAGACATCGCAACACATTTTACAATCCTGCTGAAGGGATGAATGGATGTTTTGTGTCTTTTTATTATTGAGGACTGATCTGGTAGTCCTGCATGTTTATTTATACAGGATGCCTCTCACTGCAAGCAGAAGTATCTGTTGGAATTCAGTGGTCTCAGCCTGAACCTCTTCTGGAACTTCTACAGTAAACTCAGGGAGATGTGAGTAATGCTCTTCTCACTGCTGTCCTTTTTATCTTGCACTTGTTGTTAGAATTACTAGAATGATAATTACCACTGAGCGTGATGAGACCCAGTAGTTGGTCAGTAGGAATCCATGCCATGACCTGCAAGTTAGCATGTTTCTTTCTTTCAGTGAGGGAGAGGAGGTGTTGAAGAGCACAGTTCTTCTGCTCCAGTTGATGCAGAACTGTTTCCCCATGCTGCCCACCCCCCTGGAGTCCCGGGGAAAAGAGGAGAGCAAAATGCCAGATGAAGCTGGTGCAGCAGCTTGTCTGTCCGTGTCCAGCAGTGGAGATGATCTGACTGACTCTATGAGGGCTGTGTGGGAACTCTACACTCACCTCTGTCACAGTAAGGAACTGACGGCTCTCATAGAGCTCAAAATCCTGCATTTCTATGGAGAGATTCCATGGACAGCAGGGACTTGTTATAACAGGTTTGTAAGCATCAGAGAAATCAGTGTAGCAATCCTATTTGTGGTTTTTGCATTTTAGTTGTGGACAGTCCTGAAGGTGAGACATCAGTGGAAAAAGCTTTGCACACAGAAGCAGTCAAGGCTGTTCTTAATGGAGCAGCTGTTTTCTTCCCTGATAAACATGTCAGGCGAGACAAACTCTTTCACATGATGGTGAGTTTGTAAATATTATTAAACAGCAGCAGCATAATTCTAAGCATAATAATTATCATAATGTGTGTTGTTTTTTTGTTTTTTTTCCAGAAAAATATTACAGAGGAGGACCAGCCAGCGTCAGTGAAGGTTACCTTTGAGTCCCTTTGTAATTACTTCAGGTAAGTCTGTTTTAGATATACAAACAAATCATCATATTGTCCTATACACTCCGGCATCCCAAGGAATCAGAAACATCTGTGCTTTCCCTACAGTGATCAGGATCCAAGCGGCCTTCTGTTGCTCCCTCCTAAAGGAGCTCCCTCAGACTTTGACATCAGCCCAATACTCTCAGTCATGGAGACGCTGCTACTGGTTGCAACAAGAGAGGTAAGCCAGCTTTTACATTGTATTTGACATTTATACTTTTCACGGTTGGACATTGAATTGAACGTTTGCTTTGTCTTTCTGATGTTTGTTTCTCCTCATGTGTCTTCCGTCTTTCAGTGTGAGGTCACAATGGTGGACGAGAATAGTGGAGCCAGCAGGTCAGTTCTGCTGTTGTTGTTCTGGGCTCTGCAGGGTAGTCTGCTCTCCTGGTGCTACCTGCAGCTCAAAGGAGGAGCATCCACAGCCATTGCAATGGAGCTGGCCAGAGACATCCTGCTAAAATGTGAGATGCATTATTCGTGATAATATATGTGATTTTCACACTTTGATAAACACATAACCCCTGAAAATGAAAATCTGAGCATGCAGCTTGCTGTTAATTAGTCAAATGTTATTGTCCTAGCACTCAAATAATGTATGACTAAGCTGTATGATGATTTAGTACAAATGGCGACTGGAGTTTACATTTAGAGTGAATAAATGTTTTGTTTTCAATAGATGTGGATCAGTTCTTGGAAAGTGTCAAATCTATCCTTGGGTCACTGTTGGAGAGGTACACTGGAGCTGAAATTACTGACAAATTAGGCGGCTCTATCATAGCCACAGTCTTCAGACAACTGGTAATGCACTCTTAAGTCATGCACTTTAATTGGCTTCATAGACAAATATAGAATTGAGTATTCTGAATAAATGTATTTGTTTGGGTGCTGGCAGATGATCTTCCTCTTGGAGCTGTGCCCTTTGGACATCCCCCACAGTCTGCTGCTGAAAAGCTTCTCCTCTCTAGTTGAGCTGCTCAGAAGCCTGTCAAGTGACACCGGAGACATCTTTTCTAAGGTCAGTCCACTTTGACCATTAGCATTTCTGTTGCCTCCATCTCACTGAAGGAGTGTGAATGAAGGGGATATCATGTATACCAGTATTTGTAGAAGGGGGGGGTTCCAAACTCCAGAAGCACCGATCTAATTAGTGGTGGAAGAAGTATTTAAAACCATAAGAAAGGCAAATGAGATTAAGCTTTCAAATGTGTTTTTTGTGGGGGAAAAGACAATATTTCTTTCTGAAATGCAGCGCAGTCAATTGCTTTTGACTTTCGGAAAATGGGGGACTGTATAAACGTATTATATATAAAAATGGCTGTAATTCCTATGACATAATACTTTTACAAGTGTAACCACTTCAAATGAAGCTCAGAGTCTGCACTTCAGTCTCATTTTGATTTGTTTGATTTGATCCTCTGTGTGGTGTACAGAGGCAAAGTTACAAACAAAATTCAGTGGTCCAAAAAACTTGGATCTTATTGTAACATGTCACTGTAAGGTGGATCAAGAGAACTGGCACCAACCCCAGCAGCCAGTAGTGCTACGGACCTGGAACATGGAGTCCCCGCACAACTACGAGAACAGTCGCCACGAGACGAGCATCTTCGCCTGCCCTGGTGCGACCTCGTTTGAGGTGGAGTTTGATGAACGCTGTGAAACGGAGAAGAGGTGACCCAAAATACTGAAATGTTTTTTTAATTTAAATTTTTTTTTAATTCTTTGTGGGGATTTTATTTTGTTAACCCATTCCCTTTGCTCACATTATTTCCAGATACGACTACTTAGAATTTACAGATTCCAGAGGGGGGAAGGTCCGCTATGACATGAAGGTTGGAACTGAGAAGTGGCCAAAGGTAGGCAAAGGAAAATCACTGGCCGGTCTCATTGTCATTGTTTCTAGATATTTAAGAATGTCTCCTTGTGCGTTTGCTCTTTTAGAAAGTGACATTTGACACCGGTCCTCAGCTGCAGTTCCTCTTCCACTCTGATAGCAGCAATAATGAGTGGGGTTATAAGTTCACTGTAACAGCCCTGGGTTTACCAGACATCACCATTTCTTCGATGTCAGATCTGCAGCTGCTGGTGGCTCGTCTGATGGGTCGCCTTGCATCCAGAACCCTAGCATTGAAATCCCCTCATGGTGAGACTGTTTTCATGAACTTGTCCACAAAAACAGGCCTTAAAATTCAAGTGTTACTAAAGGTTGGCAACAGTCATAGTTTTTCAGAACAGATACTGCAGAATTTTATTTACTTTAAGAAAAAAAATCAGCTTGAGGCACTTATATTTTACTTTAGCATTATTGAGACCCTTGAATTAGTTTGAATTGCTAATATTTGTGGGTTACTGTCTCCAGAGGTTCGCAGTGTAAAGGAACTTCCATCAGGGAAAATGTCCCATGTTCAGTCTTCACCTTTATGGAAACCCATCCTGAGACATGGGCTGTGTGAAAAAAGGGAGGTGAACCGAACAAAAACAATCACAGACCAGGTAAAAAAAAAAACAAAAAACAGTCTGCTTAACTCAGTTATGTACGAGCAACATGCACTGGATGTTACTGTTGCATTAGTCAGTGACCTCAACTGATAGAAGATGCTCTAATAGTGTTTTTCTTTTTCTGTGTGGTAGGCATGCACATGGAATCTAGATGAGTTAATGGGCTTCCTGGAGGACTTTGCTCGCTGGAACCCTTCACAGGAACTAACAGACAGTAGAACAGAGCTGATGAGGACCCTCATGCAGTCTTGCAGGAAACAGACAATGAGGAACGAGATTACTGCTGGGTCAAAGATAGACCAAGCTGTGAATGCCATGTGGGCAGCCATGGTGTACCACACACCAGCCCTCAACCTTGCACTAAATAGCTATGGTAATGCTTCATTCTGATCAGTGGTCGCTAGAGCTGTTTGTTTCTTTGTTTTTTAATTAATCTATTCTGTCTGAGTGATTTTCTCCCATCTGTGTTCGTAGTTAATCAGGAATGTAAATCCTGTCTGAGTGAAGAGTTTGTGCAGGTGTATGCACTAGCAGACAGCATCAGAACGTGGATGGTGAGTGTAATACACAGGATATCTGTCTCTGTTGGCTTTGTGGTTTTCATGTTTCAAAACTGTTTGTTTCCTGTTAGCTGGAGATGAAACAGAGATATCTAGTTGGCAAAATGAATATTCATGACGAGAGGGAAGGTGGTCCTGATGAGGTTACCATGGAGACACTGGGTGAGTACTTCTTCCTTTTTAAGCGAATGTCATGTCTTGATTTTATTTTTGCTTTTTCCTGACATTCTAACTCTTTCTTCTTGTTCTCCAGCTGAGATGTGCATTGAGAAGAGCCTCTTGTTGTTCCGATTTGCTCCTTGCGGAGTTCCATACCAAGTTAGTGACGCTTCCAAAGCTACAGAGAGCAGCAGTGCTCTGCTGTTCCGATCAAGTTCTATTTCAGAAGGGGACTTCCAAGCCAGCTCATCTCTGGGACCTCAGACTGCAGGGTCTGAGGAAAGCTGTGAGCCCCGGTCTGAACAGAGTCAGTCATCCAGTATTCAAATTCCAAACTCATCCTCATGTGGCCACAGCAGGCGAACACATCGAGACTCAACAGAGAGTCTCTCACCGCAGCCTGGGGAGCCAGCCTCACCCTCTGCTTTCAACCGCAAAGCTCCATTCAGTCGGGCACGCCTGCGTCTCCTGTCCTGCCGCTCTATAGAAGAGCCTCGCATGACTCCCTCCGTCAAAGATCGCTACCCAATACTCAAACATATCCTAAACTTCATAAAGGACCAGGCTCTCACAACAGCAAGGTGAGTAACTGCTAATCTCCTGTTTGATGGCGCATAATGAGACTTGCAAAGAGATTCACAGTTGCATACAGGGTTAAGTCATCTTAATTCTTCTTCCTACAGCATTCTGCAGACTCTGTCCCTGAACAAAGCGCAGGCCCTGAGTGTGTGCAAGGTGCTGGAGATGGTTCAGCAGTGCTTACGTTCCATGGGACAGCCACACCTCTTCCAAGCCCCCTGCATCCTGTTCCTACAGGAGCTGCTTGCATGCCAGAAAGACTTTACTTGGTAAGTCTCAGTTTTTCAGTTCAATTCATTTAGGAATGTACCTCCATAAAACAGGGGCGATCAGAATGAGGAAAGGCTCACAGATGATGCACGCATGCTGGTCCTAGTATACATAGGACAGTGGGTATTAATTTCCATAATGAAAATGGACTGAATTAATATACTGAAAATAAATTGATGTATTTATTCTAAACTCTCCAGATTGCAGTGCAGCAAAGCAAGCAAAGTCTTTCCAGACCCCCAGAAGACATTATACAGCAAGAGTTTTTAACAGTGGTGTCCCAAAATTTGATAGCATGAAACGGCAGTTTAGCTTGGTTCTCAGATTTCTACTACTGATGACAGTCTTTTTGGAGATTATTCAAAGTATTCACCAATGTCAGTTTGGTATTTTAAAGACATATGAGTATGAGATATTTTTGGAAGGTTTTTAAAAAACTGTATGCTGACTTACTGCACAGAAGTCAAATTTTCTTTGTCTTTTCCAGTTATTTCTCTCAGCTGTCGGACAGTGGTCAAAAGCTGGGAGAGGAAGTGAGGCATGCCTACCATCAGTTGGTGCTCATGCTTGTGGAGGCAGTACAGGGCTTCAGCAGCCTTAATGAGAAGTAAGCCCTTTCCTCTAAACCATAGTGTTTTCATAAATCTAGATTTGTTGAAATTGCGAAGCACGTGCAGGAAGTGTTGTTGTAAAAGTGTGTGCACAGTAACCTGATCCTGATCACTGCCCCTCAGAGCTTTTCTGCCGGCCCTGTCATGTGTGCAGACCTGCTTGTTGCACCTCCTAGACATGAACTGGGAGGCACACGATCTTCCTTTCTTCCTAAGCATCAATCTTCCTGACCTCCTCCTTAGCATGTCTCAGGAGAACATCAGTGTTCATGATACTGCCATCAGGTAATCTCGGTGCTCATCTCCATAAACACCAATGTACAAAAAGCTGCTAAAGCCAGCAAAAGACACTTCAGTTTTCATAAATAAGAACCAAACTGCTTTTTGCTTTTTAACTCTACTTTATAAATAAAGTTTCTTCTGTGGTTTAACTTAATCTACAGTCAGTGGACAGATGAGGATGAGATTGCAGACTACAAGAAGAACCAGGAGTGGATGGATGAGTGTATGGATGGGATGTTTGAAAAGTGGTATGACAAAATTGATGAAGAGGAATCCATGGAGGACAGGAGAAAGGTACACTACAGTCCATGAAAGTTTCATTAGCAGTTTCAACAACAAATGGCACTCAGTTAAACCAGAGTAGCCTCAAAGCTGGCCGTATTTTCTGTTCTCCATATTATTCCTCTTGCAATTGCAAAAACCTGCAGATTAGTGCTGCACATATATACACATATGCTCTGTCATTTTAAAAAAAGTCATGTAATAACTATAATAATTCATGTGCTCCTGTCCACAGATGCACATGTTCATTGCTCGCTATTGTGACCTGCTCAACGTTGTGATCTCTTGTGATGGCTGTGAGAGGATGGCACCTTGGCACCGCTACCGATGTCTGCAGTGCATGGACATGGACCTCTGCAAGACCTGCTTCCTTAGTGAGTACATGCATGACACTGATAATCAGAGGACCTTTTAGCCCAGAGTTTAGAGAAACTTGCTTAATTCCAGTAGTGATAGTTATACTCTGGATATGTGTATTTAAACCAGGTGGTGCCAAGCCTGAAGGCCATGAGGATGATCATGAGATGGTGAACATGGAATATGCCTGTGATCATTGCCAGGGGCTTATTGTAGGCAGCAGGATCAACTGCAATGTGTGTGAAGACTTCGACCTGTGCTTTGGTTGTTACAATTCAAAGAAGTATCCTGACAGGTGACACATGTCAAGTCAGATTTAATATTGTTAAAATACATTTATTTTTCCGAGGTTCGCCTCTTTAGTTTTCCGTTTATTAAATTGTTATCGTCCCATCGCCAGCCACCTGCCCACCCATCGGATCACAGTGTACCCCATGGTGACCATACGAATCAGTGATCGTCACCGTCTCATCCAGCCCTACATCCACAACTACTCTTGGCTGCTGTTTGCTGCTTTGGCCTTGTACACGTCAGAACTGAGCAGTGAGAAACAAATGGATGGAGAGACTTTGGACTGTGACACTTTGAACGTGGCCAAAGCCCTACAGACCCACTGTTCCCAACTCATCACTGACTGCTTGCTCAAAGGACAGACGGGCAAAGGTAAGCTCAAATCAGAATCACAACAGTGTAGTATTTGCATAATTTTACATTGCATAGACTGATTATTAATATGTAATACTCTATCTGAAACGCTGCTAACTTCTATTATACGTTTTGTCCTTATATGGCTGACCTTTTTTATTCCGTCCTCTGCATAGGTTTCCGTTCCTCTGCTTTGCTTGCTCTGCTGTCCGCTAATGATTCTGCTTCTGACAGTGAGCTATGTCCAGTCTCTCCCGAGTCCTCTCAAGAGCTCAGCACAGCCACAGACACCTCCTCACTTCCTGGTAGCACAGCAGCAGTCTGCTCTCCTTCATCTCCTAAGCACAAGGTGGGGAATACAACTCATGTCAAAAGATAATGTGAAGTCCTCATATTTTGGTCTAGCTGATTTACAGAAAAAGATGCATAAACATGTGAAGTATATAATTAATATATAAATCAGACTTAGTTTTTTAACAACTATCCTCTCACAAACAGGATAAACCATCAGATGAGAAAAAGGCAGAGGAGGTGAGCTCTCCTCCTTCTGCTCATCCAGAGTTGTCACTCCCTCCGAGCAGTGGGCCGGGGGACAAAAAGAAGCTGGTCGCTCAAGACACCCTAGACTCTGCCAGACTTAGCCAGACGCCGTCTGTGTCCAGCGAAGACCCCCTCTCTCCTGTGGTCCGACGTAAGTGCTGAGAGTACTTTCACTAAGATGATTACAGCAAAGTTTTTGTTAATGTTTATGCCTGCCACATAGTGGTCTTATTCAACTGTATGTATTTATTTATTTACTCTTCTTTGCTTCAAATTCTGGACCAGGAGCAGTCAACTCGCCAACATCTGATGTTGTCAAGGAAACAAATGATAGGCTGCCCCCAGTTCCCCTTCAGGGGCATGTGTTCTCCGAGTGCTCAAGAGAGAGGATCCTGGGACTACTTGCAGCCATGCTACCTCCAGCCAAACCAGTAAATGAAAAATCAATTTGTGGGATTAAAACATTAAGATATAATTTGATTAAGTTAGAAGACTTATACAATTCTTATACAATTCGCATACAGTTCTCAGGTCTGTGCATTAAATATGGCGTTAGAGCTACGAGGCAGGCTAATCTGCTATCAGCTGATTAGCTTGGCTTGCCTTAGGCCAGGGGTGTCAAACTTATTTTACACTGTGGGCCCCATACAGCAGACTCTAATAGTTTGCGGGCCAGGGAAACTCCAATTTCTGTCATTGTGAAGAAATTGAAATGCACATTTAAACAATGAGATATCTTTGGAGAAGTGGAGAAACAACTAACCTTGATGGATTCTTCTTCGTGTTTTCTTGGCACATCATTGTCAAACAGTCCACCACTCAGTATTAAATGATTTTGTTCATGTTTCTAAAAGGTTCATTAGTCATATTATTGCATCTGCACTGACATATTTTCCTTTTATCTTAAGATAACATGTATGTTGTCTTCCTGTCAGGGCTATTCCCTGTGTCTGCCCAGTCTGAGCTCCATCCTGCCCCAGCTCTTCAAGGCAGTCATTTCCAATGCTGGCTCTCTGAATGAGACCTACCACCTCACCTTAGGCCTCCTGGGTCAGCTGCTGCTCCGGATCCCTCCAATGGAGGCTGACAGTGCTGTGACAGAGGCTCTGGCTGACAAGTATGAGTTGCTGATACAAGGAGAGATGTCCTGTTCAGACATCCAGGGCTGGAAGACCATACAGCTGCTTTTCAGCCTGGGCGCTGTGTGTTTAGACAGGTAAAAGAAGTCCAACACAGTACCAGTCCTATCGTGGCATGTTATTAGCCACCTATTGCAGATAAGCCAGGACGATGTCTCTTCTGTAAATAATTTCATAACACGTATACAGTGAATGACAAAATTGTTGTAGCCTTGCCTCTTTATAGCACTGAAGGTTTTAAATTAAACAATCATGTGATTGAAGTGCAGATCAGCTTTAATTCAAGGGGTTTAACAAAAATACTCCATAAACTGTTTAGCAATTACAGACATTTTTATACATTGTCCCCCATTTTCAGAGGCTTGATAGTAGTTGGGCAAACTAAGATAAATTCAAATAGAAGGACTGTTTTTAATACTTAGATTAAAACCCTTTGCAGTCAATACCTACCAGAAGTCACCTGGATGAGTGACGAAACGTTTCTCCCACTGAAAACGCTACGTCCAGATGAACAGGATCAACCTTTTGGAACTTAATCTGTTCTTTAGACAGATGAAACAAAGATTTTTTTTTATTTTTTTTTTTCTATTTTTCAGATGAATGCATGCATATATATATAGATATAGATATAGATAGATAGATAGAGATAGAGATATAGATAGATATAGATAGAGATAGATATATATAGATATAGATATATATAGATAGATATATAGATATAGATAGATATAGATATATAGATATAGATATATAGATATAGATAGATATCTCTATCTATCATCCAGGTGACTTCTGGTAGGTATTGACTGCA
>VVHJ01036304.1:0-11988 GCA_015107715.1 Tylochromis polylepis | reverse complement strand
CAGAGGAAAAAGCCAACAATCATATGACGACCCCCTGTGAGCAAGCACTCTGGCCACAGTGGGAAGGAAAAAGTGCCTTTTAACACGAAGAAACCTGTAAGAGAGCCAGAGGTTAATAACAAGTATGATTGAGTGCAGAGAGGTGAGTGAAGAAGAAACACCCAGTGCATCATGGGAATCCCCCAGCAGCCAGAAATATATTAAGAAAAACATTTGTTTGGGGTGGATCTAGGTTGAGGAATGCAGTTCGTGGGACAGGTTGATAAATAGGATGGAACCGTGGTTAACATAGTATGAGGCTGTGATCGGGGTTCATTAGGGTGTTCGTTCATAAAGTGAAATGTATTTTGGTGATTTGATCAGTTCGTGTAGGCAATGTATGTGACTGTATAAGTATGTATAAGTATGGAAAAGGTAATGTCATTGGTTATAAGAGAAACTGTTTCACTGCTATTGTGGTATTGCCATTGTAAAATCTTTAGAAGAAGTGTAAGTCCGTACTTGAAGAGGCTGCATACGGCCCACGCACCAAATATCACTGATTAGCCTGCCATTTTTCTGTTGTTTACAGTTTCCTGGAGGAAAATAAATGTGTTGCACGGGAGATGAGTTGGCCCATCATTTCAGCAGTGTAACACTAGTCTGTCTTTGTTTTACACATTTATTTTGGTGTAAGAGTTGCTGTAGATATTTTCTTTTCATCTGTAGCCAAAGCTCATCTAAGCTAATCTAAAGCATGAAGACCAGAGTTATTTTCTTTTTGATGCACAATTTCCACTTTGTTTTGTTTTCTTGCTGAGGCACAGACGGTGTACTTGATAGTATAACAATAAAACATGAAATTTTGTCTTAAAAAGACTGTAATGTTGGAAAGTAAGCACTTGATCTGAAAAGCCCATACTGCCGATGCCTAATATTAACTTCTGAAATATTTTTGTTGCTTGAAATTTCAGACCAAAACATAGACACCCAAATACACTATAATACATTTAATAAGAAACATCTTTCCATCTTGTCTATGGTGAATGTAAGAAAGACCTTTAAAATTGTGAGTTTGCCTTTTGATATGAACCAAAACAAGCCCACTGAACTTTGGCTGAAAGAAAAATCCAAGTCTTTCATTTCGAACTGATATGCGAGAGGTGATTTTTGCTCCAATTTCCCCCCACAGAGCATGTAGCACATATAGATGACTGCAGATGTGTTTCCAGCTGGTGTACTGAATATTAAAGAGATCTAGCAAGCAATGCTGGTATCGGTTACTTGTACAATGGATTGGAATTTAAATATCTGTGGAGGTCTATAATTTCTATATCAGATTCCTTGTACAAGTTTCTTTGAACTCGTGGATTTCATTTCAGCATTTGTAATCAGGTCCACCTGTGTGTTACATGTTACTTCATATTGCTTGTTGATCATTAAATATTTATGTATTCCATACAGAGCATTCCTCTCTCTCAGCAAAAGGCACTAACACACCCCAAAGAGTGTTCAGAAAAAGGAAAAAATAATCTGTCTTCAGTCATAGTTTTTACATGTGTGCGTTTGTGTGTGTGTGTGTGTGTGTGTTTGGAAGAAACATGAAGAAAGATGGAGAAGAGGAGACATCTGTCTTACGGGTCAGCAAATGCCAGATAAGACATTAGAGCAGTGATGCTGATTAGGTTGACCCTACTTCTGTTCTGAAAAAAAATTTACCTCATGCCTGTCATTCTGTATCTCAAAAATACACACCACTGTGTCAACAATCCTTGTGTCAAATGCAGATAGAAATTACCTGATATCATTTTCTTCACCTAGATTTATAATTTTGTGCTGTCAGCAGAGTCAGTATCACATATGAAAGATGTGTCATTTTTGAAATATAGCTCCTAAGAAATCAGTAGAGTTTGGGGGGAAAAAATTGGCAGTTTAAAAAAAAAATCTTGGGCATATGTAATTCTTTTCATAAAATTTGCAAAAGAAGGAAAAAAAATATGACTGGCAAATAGACAACATCAGCTCCTTTCTTCAAAGAACCACATCCCGTGGGTATTTAATATGGCTTTGGCATAATATAATATGGCTGCATCTATACGGATCTATAAGATCTAAAAATAGCAAGTACTGAAAAGCACTGAAAAAAAGGTTCTTAATTTGTGCATTAGTACTCAAATAGATGCAGATCAAAGATTACTTTTTCATGGATCCTGGCATTCCAACAATAATCAGTTTAAAGATTTAAGGAGCAAAATGTTTATTTTTAGCAGAACAATCAGAACAAACTTGGGTGGTTTCAAACTTTTTAAAAGCTAATGAGCAGAAACATTATAACAAGCAACTCACTGAACCTCATCTAGTAGCTTCATACATGTGCATGCCTTACATGACATAAAAGCTTATGTTTCTTCATGTGCCCAAAAGTCATTGTTTCAGAGCGGAAAGGAGTTCTGTGCAAAGAATTTGTTTTTCATTAATGCAAACATTCAAACTTTATAAAGTGTTACAGAATGAAGTGCAACACAACAAGTGTGCTGAGCAGATGATCTTCAGAGACGCATGCCAACGAGGTGGTAGTTACTGAGGAAGACAAATCCATGATCTGTTCATCACTTCACGTCGTATTGTTCTGATTAAATGCTTCAGTGCCTGTAAACACAACACTGTATTAAAATCACATTGAATGAAGTGTGCATGTAACCAAAGCTTGTTGGAAGGCTATAATAATTAAACAGAGCTTTTCCACAACATATTATGACTGAACATTTAGTATCCTGAATGAATGTTAACCTTATATTTAATAAAAATACTGTTTTGTGAATAAAGAGACACAAAAAAACTGTTAATTTCTGTAACATCTGTTAATGTTTGTATAACTTCAGGTATCTTTTTCTTTCAGATCTCTCACCAATACAGCCATAAATACTTATGCAACAGTGCCTTGCTATAAAGAAGGTTTTATATAATGACAGGCTACATAAAAACAGAGACAGTCATTTTCAGCTTTTGGTTTGTGGCAGACTACATGTGAGCAGCCAGCTGTAGCAGCCACTGAGCCAAGCTTTCTTTTGAGAGTCTCTGCAGGCACAGCCACTCTTCTGGGCTTCATCTTCATTGAAAATGCTCACAACTAGGTCAGTAGCTGTTAGCATAATGCAGCTCACCTGTGGATGCTGTACCTGGTGAGAGCTGATAATTTGGGTAATCCTTTAGCTCTCTTCCAGGACATTTCCCAGTGGCCTGAGCTACAGGAGAGAACACTGTCAGTGGCGCCAATGGTGTTAGGTCATTGCAGCAGAGCATCAGCTGCCACTGAGGAGTCTCTTTTTTTTTTTTTAATTGATTATTGTTTTACAGTTGTGGAAGTTTTAGTAAAGGTTAGAGGGCCGAGACATTAAAGTTCAGCTGTGCTGACATTGCAGGATTTGTTCTCTCTTGGTGCCACGTAGCTCTAGCTCAACCTGTAATTCTGTCATCAAGAGAGACCATAAAACAGAAACAAATATAACAATTCCCCGAGAGTGAGCCTAAACAGCAGGGACTATCAGCTTTGTGACAAAGTGCTGGTGCTGAGATTTTATCACATTGTTTACAATTTAATTTTAAAACTTTTCATCTTAAGAAATCAGAAAAAAAAAGTTATATAATCTATCTTGTCTCATAGTGTAAGTGACACTACAGGGCATTTGAGTAAAGTCAATTCATTGCCATGTTTCTTGAAACCGGTCAACCAGGAATGTGTGAACATTCTAAAATTATTGATTATCCTGCTGGAAGTAGCCATTAGAGACACATATACTGTGTTCCTAAAATGCTCAGGATATAACTCACGGCATAGATAATCTCATGGTTAGATTATTGTTTCCAGATTCAAAGATGACTTTTGAGGCTTAATATTTAAACATATGGTAACTGGACAGGTTCTTCTATGGTGCTTTTCAACTCTACCTGAGCACTCAAAATGCTTTATAACTCTTTCAACCCCATTCGTATAAGCACTTTTTCTACGCTTAAGTGATTTCTATCTAACATTAATGCTCTGATGGATACATCGGAGAAAAACTTGGTGTTAGCATCTTGCTCAAGGATATCTTTCTGATTAGTAGGTGATCTGCTCTACTTTCTGAGCTGAGCCAACCCAAGCTTACATCACCTGGTATTTCCAAGCGGTTTCCCATCCAAAAGCTAACCAGGCGCAATCCTGCTTAGCTTCCAGGATCAGAAGAGCTGGGCGTGCGCAGGGTGGTGTGGTCACACAGGCCAGTATGTCATTGCTTATTGTAATGTACGCTCAGGTCATGCATTGGAAGATTATTAAAGAGCTCCTGGGATTCAGAGAAAAAAAAACATAATCCAAACATCCCTTCTCAAGCAAATGTTTGGAAATTTGGTTGCTTGAATGGTGACTGCAAATTTCTAGATTATGGAAATTGAGATTTACTGACGTGATGGAACAACTTTCTAAAAATCATTTCTATCTAACCTGTACTTGCAAAAGCACTAAAGAATCTGTCATACAAGAGGGCTGGACCTGTACACAAGCGCAGAACACAGACAAAAGTTCAGAATGTTTATTGCAGGTTTTGGCAGATGTAAACAGTCTGTTGTGAGTGAAGCTGTAGAGTTTAGTATGGTGTGATTGGTGAGTAGTATCTGGGATGTGACTCAAACTTTCTGAAATCTCAGTCTCCAGTAATTCTCACTCTCTCTCTTTGTCTAGCAACAGCTCTCCTTTTCAGCAGTGGACATCTGCACACAGAAAAACTGGTCAAGTCCAAATCAACAATTTCCTTAGTTACTCACACACAGGAGGCACCAAGCAGGTTGCCACACACAGCACAATAACCTGGCCTCAAATGAGGGGATGCCTCCATCTTAAATAGCCCAACTACAGCCAGTTGTGTAATCAGTGATGCTTCTTGGGTGTGACGTAGTGAGGGTAGAGACCAGGGCAAAACTCCTACTCTGAAACACAACAGACACAGAAAGGACAGGGGCAGTGTCACGGGGAGGCCTGTTACTTCTAAGCACATTGCAGTGGCTTATGTGCATATTGTTGCCACATTACTTTTAAAATCATGAAGACAGTTGCCGAAAGTTTTAAGATTTGTGTCTAATCTGTTTCTCACCTCTCCTCCAGACTGCATCTGGCCTCCATCCGGCAACACCCAGCAACTACCAAACCAGTCTGGGTCTTTTTGGCCTCCTTTTACAGTCAAGTTCCTAGGAGGGAATGTGCCAAGTGTTTTGGAGACTTAAATAATCTATTCACTTTAAACATTTACAGAATTAGGGCATTTTCTATATTTGTGTTAATGTTCCCACTCTTAACTTATCATTACATTTAAATGACAGATTAAGCATTGCTATTAACTTATTTAATCCTTAACTGATATTTAACTGTCATTTCCAGGAGTGGGGGGGAGCCACTGGCTATTTAGTCAGCAGTTGCAACTGCTCTCAAGACTAGCCATAGTGGCTTATTGACGGGGTCCATAGTTATAGGGGGTGTAGTCCAGTGCAGAGCTGTTTCTATTTGGTTTAGGATTATCTTTAAGGCTTAAAGGTGTGTTATTTTTTCCATTATTTCCTTAAATTATTCTTGAATGAAGACATTGATTTGATGCATGTAAAAAATATGATTGATTGTCTTTATTGTTTCCTCCTATCTCTCTACCCTGTGTTCTCAAAAGTGAAGATGAAAAGGGAGATGAGAGAGGAAAGGAAGAGGTTGGAAAAGAGTGTGAAAGAAGAGGGTAAAGGAAAGGCAGAAGGGGAAAAAGTGGGGTGGGAATAAAAGGATGTAGAAAGGGGATAAAAAAGAGAGTGCAATGGAGAGGTGGTTGGAGAGAAAGGGAAAAAGGGGAGGGAGACAGGAGAGAAGAGGTCAAAAGAAAGGGATAGAAAGGAGAAAAGGGACAGAGGAGAGAAAACCCCAACAATTCCGTGGGAGAGGAAAAACTCCCTTTAAATAGGAAGAAACCTCCAACAGAACCAGGCTCAGGAAGGAACAGCTAACTGCCGGGACTGGTTGGGGGGTAATGGTAAAGAAGAAAAAGGATGAAGAGGGAGGGGAGAGCAATAGAGAGGTGATAAGAGAGAGAGGGGAGAGAAGAGGTGGAGGAAGATGAGGCTACACCTCCTCATGATCAAGTGAGGAAGCAGGAGGGTCCCTCCTCCTGAAAAAGCGGAAGTGTTTTTTCTTCTTTTTCAGGCACTGTTCCTGGAGCTCTTTTTTCTGAAGGATGAGGTTTTATTATGTCATCTTGCACATCAAGTTGTCATTAAGTTCCTCGAGCTCTGTGTTTTGTCTCAGCCTTTCATTGAGCCTACATTACATCTCTGAACATAGTTTTTGCAGTTTTTCCTTTTCTCCTTCTAGTTCAATGGTTTTGCCCTTCATTTTGTTATGACATACTTGCAGTTCTAGATATTTCCTCTCAATGTCTTGGAGAACAAGTTGCATTTCTTTCTGTATTTCTTGCTGTTGCGCTTTCTCTTGAAGCATTTCTTTATTTTTTTCCAGTGCTTCTGGAAAAAACTGCTGTCTGGCTTGTATGGTGTGTTTTTAATTTAATTTTCTCTTCTTGAATTTGTTTAATTCTGTTCTCTAGATTGTGGTTTTCCTGTCTACTTTCAGCTAATGCCCTTCAGATGGATAAAACGTCGTCTGGGGAATTTAGCTGGTCACCCCAGAGAGGAGAGTCGGGAGAAACTTTTTATTTTTCGGGTGTTTTTTCTGTTTTTTCATGTTGGAGTCTTGATACAGTGACTGTAGAAGATCCAAATCCAAAAAAACCAAATAAACAAGCCTGAGTAGGGGGAAGAGATTAAACCAGAGCAAGTTGGGAACAGATGCATTTTCAGGATAAATCTTTGAGGGTGATAGTGCCCAACTTTCGACCCTTGTGGATACATTTGATCGAGTTGAATGAGGATCTGGTGAGTCAAAATTGTTTTTTTTTGCTTCCCGTTAGCATGCTAATGTGCCATTGAAGCTACCAATAGCTAAGATGACATTTACTAATTGTAATTTAAACTGTGTATTTTATAAATCTGTTTTTTGTTTGTTTGTTTTGATATGTAAACCGATGTTTGTGTGTCTGTGCACTAGAGATGTAGGCGACTAGCTGACTAATGTCACTGTTGTCACTAGTCATCAGATTTACTAGTCGTTTAATCTAACGGTTAAAATTTGAATTGATGCCCAGTGCTCCAGATTTACTGGTTTATACATTCATTGGTCTCTGTCTGCCAGTGTGTCAAAGACCCTGGCAAAAAGAAGCTCTCTATCTCCAGCACCTGCAAATGTATACACGTATCAATATCACCTTCAGACAATAATTAAATTATTTTAATAAAAAGAAGAAAAAAAATCTTGTGTACGAGACCTTGTCTGGTCTCGTCCACTCAAAAAAAAATAACTCTTTGAATGAACATAAAAAAAAAATAATGGAATAGATTCCCACATCATTAAATTGCATTATTTTAACATTATGAAATTCTGTTATTCCAACTTATCCCAACTTTCCAGTTGCACATGCAGCTTCATTACAAGATCAGGATAGTTGATTTCAAACATGCACTTCATCCCTGCGCTTTTCTTGACATTATTCAGATTCAGTGCTTCAGATTGCACTGATTCACATCAATGTGAGAACAGAGCAGGTAATAATAAATAATGTTAGGGCTCTGTTCCCCCTGATGAAAGCCAAAAGCTACATTGGTTTGTTCATCACAATAAATTTGCTGGATTTCAGCTCTTGTGTATATTAACCTTCTGACCTCAGAAGCATGGGAAGCTCTGCCAGAAATTCCTACAGCTGGCTTGAGCCTTAGATGTGACAACTCATGTCTTTTCAGAAAGAGAAAGCCAAGGACTTCAAGAGCCAGATAATTAAATACCTGGAAGCAATGCTGCAGTCGCAACAGCAGGTAATCACTATGATCAAGGATCATATCCAACATGTACAAGTATTTGTGAGGATAACAAACATGGCTATTAAAGGTTGGTAACGATTAACATCGTGTTGTGAAAAAAAAAGTTTTTATAGTCTTTTTGTCTCCTTCTCACTCTGATTGTTTTCCAGCTCATAAAGTTTTGGGAGGCATTCCTGCCTGAGGCGAAGGCAATGGCTTGATGAAGAGGGAGACTTTTTAAAGACCCCGACTGCCTTTTTGAACACTTTACCTCTATAGCAAGAACTGAAAGGACAGTTTTGAAACACACAGGAAACTTCCGTCCATTTTTTTTCTATTGTCCTTTTAACGATATCGTCTTCTCTTATCTTGTATTTTTGTAACCACTTTGCATTAGTACACACATTTTCCTGGAAATGCTGTGGTTCTGCGAAAAAAAAAAATGCACATCCCTATGCTCTGTTTCTATCAATGATTAAAAAATGGTCCAAGTTGAATTTTCCCTTTAAAAAGGGTTGCTCTTAGTTGAATAAGATTTGATAAGACTTAATCACTTTATTCATTTTCTAGCTCATGCTGTCTACGCTAAACCTATGCCGTCTTTGTTTATCCATACACAGTAATAAAGAGATTGTGATACATTTTGTATTTTTCTTGAAGCAAACCTAGATTGGTGTAAATTTATTAAACAAAATCCAGAATCTTTGCCTCTGTGGTTGGGCAAAAAGGGGCAAGATAAAAAAATAAATGGTTTTGCACTACTTTAAAAAAAAAAACAGTTCTGGAACAGGTTAAAATTACCTCATGTTTATTCAAGTTCCTAATACCTAATACTCTGGAAGGTTAAAGCATGATCATGACAAGCAACACTCACATAGGATTGTTTTTTTGTTTTTTAAATCGTGCTCTGTTAGTACTTAGGAGCGCAAAGTGTTCCAGAAAATGCCTCCTACATCAACAGGCTACACCATGATCAGCAGTCTGAATCTTTCATACTGGATGGATGCTTTCATGTTGTTTATCCCAAGTTCTACAGTCTGGCTTTTGGTTTCAAGCCTGCCTGGCACAAACAGCCATAACAGATTCAAAGGCACAATATCCACATGCCCAAATGCATGTGAGTGGCTTGGTGACTGGCTGATTAGATATATGTGTGCTGTATTGAGGAGTTGGACAGATGTAACTAATATTATTGGCACAGAGCACAGGTCTGTGTTCCCTCTGCAGGAAGAGTAGGACGTAAACGAGGATACTGTGGACTGTGGGAGTGAAAAAAGAGTAAGGAGACAATGTGAATGTAATACAACTAAATAACGGTGTGAGCAGAGATGGATGGAGTTCTCTTCAAATTTCACTTTGGTTTTGCTGCTTTTGAAGCTTAAACCTGTTTAATACCACACTAAAGCTAATAATTTCTTACTGTGCTTTTTCCTCCCACTTCACTGACCAGCCTCATAAAAGACCAACAGATGTGAGGCTGTCTTCACTTACTGATAGCTTCTCCATCTCATAACTAACTGACAAAATCCCCTTGCAAAAATTAAGAACTTTTGTTCTCCCAGGTATGTTTAGTATGTTTATACTCTAACACTTGTCTGTATCATATTTCTAAATGATATGGATCAATTTGTCCCTCTGAGTCAAACAACAGTACTTACCATTTAAGAAAGGAGAGCGGGAGCTTGCTACCCACTTTGCCAACAATTCCCCCCAACCCTTCCTTCAGGTTTATATTGAATGTTGCACTTTGACAGAATTTTGGTTTGTGTTTTAATGAGGCAGACATGACACATTGCGATATAGCACAGCGCCCTGAGGAATTTACAGAAGCATGAAAAGTACATCCACAGCTGTCTGCTCATTGCTATTGATCTATTATGAATGTCAGTTTCCATTTTAGTTGTGATTCATGCAGTTGGAGAATTATTATGTATGCTACCTTCCACACGTTCAACTTTTTTTCCTCTTCTTTCAATCTTTTTTTTCGAATATTGTTTTATATGGCTGAATAAACCCTGTAATGAACTCAGGCAAAGGTGTAGACCCACACAAAAATACTCCTTCTGTCAAAAGCCACAGAGGGGTTGCTGTGCTTGGAGTAATTTAAACATATTTAAACATAGTATTTAAACATAACATATCGATCTCTGTAAGTTTTCACTTTAATTAAGGCTGGCTTTAAGAAGCTTGGCAGCATATCTTTCGTACTTTTCTTTTCCAAAGTCATTTATAACAACAAGTATGAGAACTACGTTTCTTGGTTGATCCATTAAATATGAGAAAATCTGATGACTCCTTTATGTGGCACTTGCTTTAGAATCTGCATCCATTAATAATTCACGTGTGGTGTAAGAAAAAAAAAACCCTATATGAAGTTAAAAGACAGAAGGAACATGGATCTATTATTTATGCATTTTTTTTATAATATAATAATTAAACAACTCAGTTGTTAGATTATTTCTTGCTGCAGAACTTTTGGGTGGGTGTCTGAAGTTGACAAACTTAATAAATCCCAATTTTGAAACATGACGCCTTTTTTTTCCTTAAATTTAACCCAGTCTTCCTGGGTTAAAGCCCTGTCTAGAACCCCCCCCCCAAAAAAAAAAACCTTTAATATTATCATCCTTCACAGAAATAAACCCACACAGAAGCAGTGAAAGGGTGAACTAGGTTTCCCCTGTTTTCTTTCAAGAGTTTTTCCACTAGTGTTGTGACAGCTTTGGTAAAACTGGAAAAATCTGAAATCTTCAAGATGACTTGACTGATCATGACGAGTACTACCTAGTCTGTAATAACAGCTGTACACAGTCCTCTGTATGAGACACAATCAGTCTTCCACTAATTAGACACTATAGACAAATAACTACACTCACCTGACACCTTGCCAGTAGATAGATGGACCCTCTTTTGCCTTAGGTGCTGCCTTAATTCTTTGTGGCATTGATTTAAGAATGTGCTGGAAACATTCCTCAGATTTTGGTCAACATTGGCATGACAGCATCACACAGCTGCTGCAGACTTGTCAGCTGTACATCCGTGATATGAATCTCTGGTTCCACCACATCCCAAAGGTGCTGTATTATTGAGCTCTGGTGACCGTGGAGGCCACCGAGTACAGTGAACTCAATGTCATGTTCAAGAAACCAGTCAGAGTTTGATTTGAGTTGGCTGGAAGCAACCATCAGGGGATGGGAAAGAGATGGAACAATACTCAGTTGGTACTAAGGGGCTCAAAAGTGTGCTGACGAAATATTTTCCACAAGATTACAACACCAGCAGCCTGAAATGTTCATACAAGGTTGGTTTGATCCATGGCTTCATGTTGGTTATGCCTGAGCCTACACGCTGGATGTCACAGCAGAAATTGAGACTTCAGATCAGGCAAGTCTTTTTCTTCTATTGCACAATTCAGTCAGTGTGAGTTAAATTAATTTATTATTTTATTCTAATTTTATTTATATAGCACCAAATCATAAGAACAGCGTTCTCAAGGCACTTTAAAGAGACTCTACAATATTAAGGAAAAAAATGCCAGTGAACAAATGATCTCCTGTGAGCAAGCACTAGACAACAGTGGGAAGAAGAAAAGCCTCCCCTTTAACATGAAGAAACCTCCAGCAGAACTATACTAAGGAAAGGGCTCAGTCGCCAATTCGCTGCTGACAGGTGTAGCACCTGGTGTGGTCTTCTGCTGCTGTGACCCATCGGCTTTAGCGTTTGATGTGTTGTGCATTCAGAAATGCGCTTCTGTATGACTTGACTGTAACAAGCAGACATTTGAGTTACTGTTGCCATTTATTCGAACCAGTCTGGCCATTCTCCTCTGACCTCTGGCGTCAACAAGGCATTTTCATTCAGAGAACTGCTGCTCACTGGATATTTTCTTTCTGTTTCTTTTTTCTGTTTTTTTGTGACAATTCTTGTTAACCTTTTAGTGGTTGTATGGGAAAATCCCAGTAGCAGTTTCTGAAATACTCAGTGTGGCGGGGCGTGGCTTGCGGTGCCGTGCGGTGGAGATGGCTTCACCTGCACGGCATCAGCAATCACGCCTCGCCAGCCATAAAAGGGGTCCTGATTGTGGGCTTGTTG
>VVHJ01036303.1:13773-38071 GCA_015107715.1 Tylochromis polylepis | reverse complement strand
ACTACACACTCCAAACACGCTAAACGTCACAAAACTCTCTCTCTCTCTCTCTCTCTCGCCGTCACTCCTAAAACTTCCCCCTCTTCCTAAACAACCAAATGCCGTGTTGCCATATCATGTTTTGATTGGTCAACATGGTACGTTTTTCCACCAATAGGAAAGGGGTGTTTTTGTTTTTGTTTTGCGTGGCCTATCAACACAGTTTAAAAACTGGTATATAGTTTGAAGTCCACACTTTTAACACAAAAATTGAGAATTGGGGTTGTCTTGGGTTGACATAGCATCTTGTTGCTATGTCATCTTAAATTGGTCATGTGATTGGTTTACCATGACTACTTTATTCTTCCTCAGCCAATCAGCAGCACTTGTGCAGTAAACTGAAGACAGCTTGAACTGTCTGCGTGTTGAAAAATAGTAACGAGTCCACGCTGCATTTTCTTCTTAGTAACGGTAACGGCGTTGTAACGATAGAAATAGTAATTAGTTAGATTACTAATTACTGAAAAAAGTAACGGCGTTACTTTTAACACCGTTATTCTCATCACTGCTAACCAGATTAGCTGTAACTAATAAAGACGTTGATAATCTGATGTACATTTCTAGTCTCGACCGCAAAGTCACCATCCCCTTCAACAATGTGGAAACGTCTGGGATGTAATCTGCACGTTTACCCAGAATCTAAAACAAGCAAAAACAAGGCAGGAACAACACAGGAAACAAAGCGGAGACGCGAGGAGAATAGGACAGATGGGCAAAGCATCGGGTCAGAAGTCAAACCCATAAAACACTCGGCTCAAGGCTTCGATGTCACTGCGGCCATCTTTTATATACAGTCTGTGAAGGTCTTGAACAGGTGGGCACAATCACGTCCTTCTCTTCCTGCTACATCACCAGGATGATGAACACTAAGGCCAAAGGTGTGCAGCGGTCCAGACCGATGAACTTCAAAATACTCGAGAGCTTCCACACTTTGCACTTCCTGTTCCACAGGGGGCGCTCTTACGCTCCTCCACAATAAACCAATCTCTGTACTTGCAAATTTTCATCTTGACAATCAAGGAGTTCAAGAAGTTCGAAATAGTTAAATTTTTAGATTTCTCAGAGGTTTCTACTGTAGTAAAATACCACACGCTGCTTTACGGCATCTTCCATTTTTATTTGGGGCACGAAGCAAGTGGCTGCAGAGACTTTGTAGCATCACCTCCAACCACCTCAGTCAGCTGCTTCTGGAAGCTTCTGCTGGGCTTTAGCTTCAACCTGAATCCTTAACCGACCAATCAGCACAGATTAGCAGAATGCTAGATGCTAATTGCAGTTATATCACGAAAAATGAAGTCCTGTTACTTAAATTCAGCTGGATCACTGATGCCTGATGTGTGAAAGCTAAAATGTAAATCCTTAATTGTTTTATCCTCTAAGATTTATTGATTCCTGTTCATTGAGGTCTGTCTTCTGTAATATCTGCTAAGTTATCCAGCTTCTCCTACAGCACATGCAATAAACACACTTATACCGTCCAGATACTGAGAGTACGTACGCAAGCACCGAGACACGGCTTCAGAAAACACAGCAACAAACAGAGAAGCACAGGAGACGAGAACAAAGGAGAAAAACATCTTCCAGATTCAAACCAGCCAGAACAGCTGGATCCAGCACAGCCACAGGTCTCCGTGCTGTTTTGTTAATGACTGACTATAGTGAAGGCTGGATTTATGCCCGTCGTTTAGACGTCACTGTGAATATTTCATGAATCGTTCGATACAAATCAAACCACAGCCTTCCTTATTAATTATTACTGCACCTCTGTCGGATAAACCGCTGGCACTGGGCTCACTGTGAGTCATCTCAGCCTTCAGGAGCCTCGGCCAGGAGTCGAGTTACTCGCTGACAGGAAATGGAGCGCTGATGGGGAAATCCCCGGTGGAAGAGCTGGTCTGAAGAAGCACACTCAAGCCTTCCGCTGGGAATTCAGCTCAGCAGGCCACTCCACTTCCCGTCTGATGCACAGAGATCAAAATACCTTTTATAGATGTGGAGGAGAAGGAAAAGAGGCCGGCTGAGGCATCTGGAAACACACACAGTAGAACAGAGGAAGTTCCAGGATTCACCGAGGAATTGCCTCCTTAGAGCTGCAGGAAAGTCCACATTTCAGCAGTTTGTTCCATGATCCATAAAACAATATCTGATTCAGTGTTTCCCTGCCTGCACCTTCAGTGTTTTCTTGTCTTTATTGAATGAAATGATCAATAGAAATTGTTATCAATTATTTAAGATCAATAGCAGAGTGTGGGAGTTAATAAGGCGCCAAAAAAAGTCAATAAGAGAAGTAAAAATTAAATTAAATAGGACTGAAGAGCAGAAGTAAGACTGCTGATAAAAGAGAAATGGATTTAGTTTGTCTGCACGTTTTTCCAGCAGCTTAAACTGCACTGATGGAGATTCAACAGGAAGTGCATCACATACACAGATACCTGCTGGTTAGTCCACAGCGACATCCTAATGAAATCACAGAATTTAATCAAATCTGCAGCTCCGCCTTCTCGGACGGTCTGTTACTACAGTAACCTCACAGCAGCCATGTTATTGGTCACATGATGTCATTAAAAAAGCTCCAACAGCACAAACACGGTCCAGAGGTTCAGGTGAAGCTAGCAGACAGCTAGCAGCTACAGCCGCCTGTGTCACCAGCCACCTGTCAGTCACCGAGGCCACGCCCCCTAAGAGTGTAAACTTTAAGCCTTAATACAGTTTAAACAGGTGAGATATAAAACAGGTGTTATAAAGGAGGAAACTATCGACGGAGACCATCCGTTGGTGTTTCAGGCTGTAAGCATGTTTGTTTCTGCTGTGAAGTTTTAGCGTTTCTCACGTAACGTCGTGAGCGCTTTGTCTTCGCTGCCAGGCAGAAAAGATGCCGCACCGGAAACCTCGTGGTGATTGCTTTGGTTGCCACGGTTACCGGTAGTTTTTCGTGTTTATCTGCAAATATTTGCTAACTGCTAGTCCATTGATAGTCAACTGGAAACACGTTGGCCACAGAGCCGAGGCACTTTTACTCTGAAGGCGAACCTTCTCTGTTCGCTGCAGCTCACCGAGCAGCAGGATGGTGTTTGCAGACGAGTCCGTCACTTCGACTCAAACTACAACCGCAGCAGTATGTTAGCATCGAACCGGCGGGTGGTCGCCAGATGGTTGCTGACTGGTCTCTGATCACATCCAACATGGTGTTCTCAAAACCTGAGTGGGGTATGACTCACTTCTGGAGTCCCCGGTGGACGTTAGTTGACCTGCAGCTTTCACAGGTTGCAGTTCGTGTCACAGCAGGCTGTTTCCCTGCGTGGGGTTTGTTTTCAGCCGCTGTCATTTGCAGCTAAACGGCTCTCATTGTGTCCGGATTATGAGAAACATTTCCAGGAAATTGGATCCATCCATCACTTTGTGCAGCAGCTGTTTTGGGACTACTTCTGTCTGATTTGGTTTAAATTGAGTTGAGTGAATGAGCGTACAGCATTTATCTGCATGGAAATATGGGCCGATGATTGCACAGGGGATCTGCAGAAAATGAGCACCTCCAACTTTTATGACCTTATAAAGTTCTCATGTTTATACCTTGTCAGTAAAAATAACTCTGAGGTTTCTGTACTGCACAGACTAATGCGTGGTTAATGAGCAGCTTGTTTCTCATGCACACAAACAGCAGAGGTTCTCACGAAGGCTGGTTGTTGATTAAAAGTGTGTTTTGTCCCAAGCGTGGCGTGCAGCAGCCTTCACCTTGCTCTTACAGACAGCTTGTTCTGCGGTAAATCCTTCAAGTCAGCTGTGCTGGAAGTTTCAGGCTTCATGCCAAACTACTTAGAAGAGAGCAGCTAGAAAATGTGGGCCAGCCTGCACACAGATGTACCGCCGGCTCCCGAGGTCTCGTTCCTCCCTGGACGCCAGGGCGCAGATTATCTGGGTCTGCTTTACAGCCGGAGAGACGAACGTGAATCTGAGATTATAACCGTGTTTTTATTCTTTATTCACAAAGACGCTGAGCTGCCTGCTCGGGATGAAGCCGGCGTCAGTGAGGCAAAAGTGGAAGAGCAGCTTTTGGTGTTTCTGTTGTAGCTTCTTGTTTCATTTGCATATTCGTGCATTTTAATATTTTCCCTCCAGCACAGCAAAGGAAAACTGTTATTCACTCACACGTTTATATTTGGATTTCTTCTCATATTTTCAGGCTTTCTCTTCCATTTTCGTCTCTTGGGATTTCACAGCTAAACCCACTGAAGCTTGATGTGACTGTGGTTTGCTGTTAGCAGATAATCACAGTGGAAATTTTCACCAGCGTCACTGAAAAACGTGCCAAACTTTTATCTAACATTTCCAGACATCATTATTATCTCAATGAAGAAAATGTCTGAGACTGATCAGCTACTCTGCTCATTTCAAGCTCTTTTTTAAATTTAATTCTTGATCTTTAGAGTGGCTTTGCATGAATCAAAGTTCAAAATGATCCAATGTGGAGGGCTGGGAGTGCCAAGATTAAATAAATAATTCATTAAATTATAATTAAATTTAAACTAAACTTAACTAAATAAGAGGCAATAAATAAATAAATAGTTATATACATAATTAAATAATTTAATTTATCACAAATTAACACATCAATTAATTTGATTTTAAAATATTTTACATTTTTTCACTTTAATTCACTGGTTTTGAGTAGATCAGCGTTACCCCCTCACTTCAATGGGTGGAGTTCACCGATAAAATGCTCTGCGGTGCAGTAACCATGAAATAATTAATTAACTAACTTATTTAGATTTCATTAAAAATGATTTAATTAAAAGATTTAGAGTTAAAGACGTGCTGCATATGAATGCTGCTGAAAAAAGCTGGAGAGGATGAGGACTCTGTAGTTTTTAGTGGCTGTTCAAAGGTGACGAAGCATCATCCAGCGCAGGAGATGCTTTGACCCGGAAACACGACCAATATGTATTTTTAACAATGAACACCGATGCTGGTGTTTGCTGATGGATTTTATTTGCAGAATAATATATATATTGATTAGAGCCCGCCTCATATATTGGTTGATATTATATATTAAATCTGCATTTGTTACCGCTGATAAAGAAGAGTAAAGAAGAGACAATAGAAACACCCTTCAAATGTCTTATTAGTGTTGATGTTGCATGGTTTGTCCACCAGAGGGCACTCTGCAACTTCTTTAATCCACAACTTGTTGTGGCAATAAAACAAGATTATTTTTGAGCTGTATTTTTATACTATCTTAGTAAATCCTCATAAATTACGACACATAACAAGTGGAAGGTAAATCATTTATGTTTCAGTCAGTATTTCGATATCGGTCTCAATAATCTTACAAAGGTCAGGTTCTGATGTTAATATCCTCTCCTTTGATCACATGACTCTGAAATCTGTTTTTCTCTCTGTAGTTTCTCCTCCGGATCGATGCCCATCCAGAGGAGTCAGTGGGCGTGCGGCTGCTGCACTTTCCTCAACGCCGCCGGCGCCCCCCGCTGCTCCATCTGTGAAGCTCCTCGGCGGGGACCCGACGCCCGGTGGATGTGGCCCGGAGCGGGCAGAGAGGACGGCGGGTGGGCGTGCCCACGCTGCACTCTGGCAAACCCCCCCAACAGCCTGGCCTGCTCCCTCTGCGGCTACGCCGGGGCGTCCTCGGAAGCCCAGCCCCGGCCTCAGCGCTCCAGCAGCTGCTCCGGCCCCCTGAGGACGTCCTGGATGGAGACGTGCCGGCCGCAGAGCAGGAAGCAGCCTGGAGACGCTGACAAAAGCAGCCTGGCGTGGGAGTGCTCGAGGTGCACACTGCAGAACACGCCCACCTCCATGTCCTGCTCCGCCTGCGGTGGACCCCGCAAACTGTCCCTCCCTCAGATCCCGGCTGAGGCCCTCCTCGTGCCCGACGTCTGCGAGGATCCCGGCGCACGGCGGGCCGAACCTGCAGCGGCGGCACTCTCGCTGTCGATATCCGCCCGAGGAGAGATTTTACCTGCAGAAGCTTCGCATCCGAACACCTCCTCCTCTGTGCTGACTGTGCCCCCTGCTGGCCACAACAATCCAGTCCCCTGCAGCCGCAGAGAGGTGCCCCCTCCAGATGTTGGCCTTAGCCAGGCTCAGAGCACGTCTTCTCCCTCCACCCTCGCTGTGTCGCATCCCTCCACCCAGCCGGAGCTACTGGCGGGCAGGAGGCTCAGCATCCTCAAAGAGGAGATGTCTCCGCTGTCACCCGCGTCAGATGCCTCCATGTCGTTTTTGCTCGCTGTCCCCAGGACGGATGAGTGGGCATGTCCGGCGTGCACGCTCATCAACCGGCTGGAGTCCAAACACTGCCAGGCCTGCCACACCCCTCAGCAGCTGAAAGCGGCACTGTTCCCAAGGAGGAAGGAGAGCCGGCTGGTGGAGGCGCTGCGTCAGAGTGACGAGGGCGCGGCCAAAGAGCTGTGGGAGAACATCGTCAGCTTCTGCAGAGAGGTGCGTTTAAAGCACACACTCACCTTTAAACTTAAGTCAGAAACAAGAGTTTATCCTGATGTTACTTCACTTTCAGTGGAGGTGGACTAGCAGTCTTCCTCAGAGCTATAATGACCTCCACCCGCAGCACTGGTGGAGCCTGAACTTCACTGTGTTTAGTTCAGGATCTGCATCAGAACCTCCGACATTAACGAGAAAAATTAAAACAAAACGAGGGAAATGACAGATTGTCATCTCGTAGCAAATCAAACACTTGATTCGTCCTAATAAGACTCGGTGAGTGTGTCATCGTCTTCTTCCTCTCCCAGAACGCGGTGACGTTTGTGGACGACAGTTTCCCTCCTGGTCCAAAGTCTGTTGGCTTCCCGTTGGACGACAGCGTCCAGCATCGGGTCAAGAAGTGGCTTCGTCCACAGGAAATCAGCTGCGCCACCTTCAGAGACCGCGGCGTGAAGTGGACCATTTTCCGCACGCTGCGTCCGTCCGACATCCTGCAGGGGCTTCTGGGTAACTGCTGGTGAGCTGATTATGCTAACTCATCGTTTATTATTGATTATGATTCTCAGGCTTTATTTGTGGATGACTGTTTAAGCACATTAAAGGAAGGCTGTGTTCGGAGAGCAGGTTCCTGAGTGCCTTGGCTGTTCTGGCGGAGCGACCGGAGCTGGTGGAGAAGGTGATGGTGACCCGCTCGCTGTGCGCAGAGGGAGCCTATCAGGTGCGTCTGTGCAAAGACGGCTCGTGGACGACAGTGCTGGTGGACGACATGCTGCCGTGCGACGAGAGCGGCCACCTCCTCTTCTCTCAGGTGAAATCGTTCACGTGCTCCTGGAATAATTCAGGGAATGTGATGTGTGGTTGGTGTTGGAAAAAGGTCTGGACTCAAAATATGGGGAAAAGTCCAAATTTATCCCCTTCTTCCATAGTACTCTGCAGCGCCATCCAGTGGCCTGAATTACACCTTCTAATGTGCCAGTTCTGGTCCCTGACCCGTATGTTTGACACCACCTTTTTTGAAAGAAGAGGTGATTCCTGTAGCGTACCTTGCTGACACCTGAGATTTCCACATCATGGGTGTTCCTCCATATCTGATGCATTTCTGTTTAAAGGCACGTTGTGCGATTACCCGCTGCAGAATTCAGCTTCACCACCAGAGGGCAGTGTTTTATTACTGGGTGTGTTTGGATGTTTCAGCTGTGGATGAATATTCTTTGAGATTTTTTTACAGGTTTCGATTGCAGTAAAATCATTTCTGTTCACCACTCCATACTTTACGTCATTTTGATTTCAGGCATGAAATGAGCAGCAGCAAATGAAGTTCAGCCAGTTAGCTAACACGTGCTATTGTTTTACCTCTTGGAGTAGGTGAAGAAAACTATCCCTGGATTACGTTAATGCATCTTAGAATTTGGAGGTTTCTAATGGAAGTCCTGACGTGTCCACTCTCGGGCCCGTTAGCCCGCTCTTGTCAGTAATGATGAGATCAGGATCAGGAATGTGCTTCAGGTTCTCTGATTAGGTGTGAACATAAGCGCACTTCCTCTTCTCGTCATGATGTTAAAGCTTTGATCCAGCAGGTGAATCCTCTCCGTCCTGCTCTTCTTCGTGTCTCCAGGCCCAGAGGAAGCAGCTGTGGGTGGCTCTGATTGAAAAAGCTCTGGCCAAGCTCCACGGTTCCTACTTTGCTTTGCAAGCCGGCCGCGCCATCGAGGGCCTCTCCACCCTGACCGGGGCCCCCTGCGAGTCGCTGGCCCTCCAGGTCAGTGCCACCAACCCCAAAGAGGAGCCCATTGACACGGACCTGATCTGGGCCAAGATGCTGAGCTCCAAAGAGGCTGGGTGAGAAGTTTGTGGGAAGGCTGAAGCTGAGAGGACGGAGCTATTTCTTTAGGCTCGGTTAACCCCGCCTCTGTTCGTGCTGCTGTTAGGTTCCTGATGGGGGCGTCCTGCGGAGGAGGTAACATGAAGGTGGACGACGCGGAGTACGAGTCTCTGGGTTTACGTCCGCGACATGCGTACTCTGTGCTCGATGTGCGGGACGTCGACGGCCACAGGTGAGGCTTTGAGGCTGCTTCGTTGGTTGAGGGTAGATTGATTTGTTTCCACGAGGGAGAAACTCTGAAACTGTCTCCTTATAGTTTCCTAAAAATGAACACAGAAGCCCAGAAACCTGCAGATCCAGCAGTGAGTCAGTCCCCATAGTTCACAGCCTGATACTCAAACTGATCGTCTCTGTGGATAAAGAATGATAACGTATTTATAACTCACCTGTTTGAATTGTATTAAGGCTAAGTTTAGCGTTATTAGGGGCGTGGCCTCTTTGACTGACAGGTGCATGATGACACAGGTGGATGTGCATTTATCCCCCTCAGTAAAAACAGGAAAGACTTACTTACACTGTATATGTTGTTAGAAACCTGGTGCCTGGTTTTGGAGTTTTTTCATAAATAACGACGTTTCAAACATAAATTAATGTAGAAAAATTCACCAGAAATCAAAGGAGCCCCAACTGCTCGTACTCCACCCTCTCATCCACATACAGTCATTTCTGTGTCCAAAAAACTAACATGGTGACGGCCAAAACACTGACGGTCAGAGTCCAGAAACCCACTGATTACATCACTGTCTGAGTCTCTGTTTGAAGTTAACGGTGCTGGTTACAAAGTCACCCAAACAACTTCAAAGAGACACACTGCGGAGACAAAGAGACGCCACAAGACCAAAGAGGAGACGTGAAACAAACCGAGAACAGAACAAACTGATGAGACGAGCAAAGTGAAGGAAAACCAGTGGAAACAGATATAAAAGGACAGCAGGGAGTCAAACACTCGGCCACACAGACGCGACGCAACATGAGATGAAACCTGACTACGCACACACGGCACACAATCGTGAACAGACACAAATAAGAGCAGGAGAAGAGGCAACCAGCAGAGACTCGATGTCTGCAGTCATGTGTGCCTCCATCAGTCTGAGTGACTTGCTCCTGCGTGGGACAGGCGGGGGTGTTTTTTCCAAGTCTGAGCCCGGAGGCTCTGCTTTTATCATCCATCAAAACTCCCACAGTATAAATGCAGCAGGTCTGCAGAGGAGCGCTGCCTTAAGGACAAATTCAGAGAACGAATGGTCCTCTCACTGTCACTCCATTAACCGCTTCATCATTGACACGCATTCAGGACGTTTCCTCAAACCTACGGCGGCGACTGCTGCGAGCTACAGGAGGAGGATCCGCAGGAGGAGGTGGCAGGAGTCGTACTGCAAGAGAAACCCCCGAGGGAACGGGAGGGTGACGGATCGAAGCTGTCGGAATGTGAGCACCGGGCCGCTCCATCAGATGATTACTCGTGAACTCGTGTTTTTCTGCCAGTCGGGTTGGAGGTGGAGTCTGCAGACACTGGGCGTCAAGCCCATCTCGTTAACCCGGCGCCACTGACGCGTTTCACTGCAGCAGCGTCCATCGACGTGAACATCGGGCCTCTGCACTGCAGATGTGTTGGGTAATCGCTGTCTCCATCAGAGTCAGCATGCACATGAAGATTACCGACAGCGTGAACCTTTAGAAGACATGAAACATCATCAATCTGACACGCCTCATTCACAAACCGTGCAATCTGTGAGTCATCAGCGTCTTCTTACATAACTTTCATTGTACTCCTCAAAAAATGTAGAACTGCCTCTGACCATGTGCACGAACCGACGACGACGAAGGCCAGGCTGTTCCTAACAATGTAAACACGCATCTTTAAGCTTTTATTAAGCGAGCGACCGCATATCCAACTAACTCTGCAACATAACGCTGAAAACTTTCCTCTAAAATCCTCCAATAACACTCTGCGGTTTACATTTTAATGTCCTGTAAGTAGCCTGAGAGGGTTGAACTGATAATTATTACTTTCTTATTGCTCCACGAGCCCCCTGAAGTAATATCATTCTGATTCACTGACACACAGAGTGATGAGAAAACCCTGGCTGCTGTGCGTGCTTCAAAAATCCAACTGTAATTGGTTTATTTCTAGCCCACAGCACGTTTACACTACAGAAGCTGACCCAACGAGCTTCATAGTCACAATCCACATCTCCAAAAAACCGTTTCAGTATAAACTCAAGCTCAAAGGTGTGTTTTGTTGGGTTAACTCTTACTGTGGAAAGTAAAGAATCACAGTGATTAAGTGATCTTTACAAGTCATGACACACTGCTCTCCCCGACACAAGCTGCCTTTAGTTTAGTTGAAAGTATTTACTTGATATTAGACTGATATCAAAATTTGCAGTATTCAATTCAATCCAGTTTTATTTACACAGCGCCAAATCACAACAACAGTCGCCTCGAGGCGTTTTATATTGTAAGGTAGACCCTACAATAACACATACAGAGAAAAACCCAACAATCATATGACCCCCTATGAGCAAGCACTTTGGCGACAGTGGGAAGGAAAAACTCCCTTTTAACAGGAAGAACCAGGCGGAGGAATCGATGGAGGAATCGGTGAAATGTGGCACTTCGAGCTGGTTTTAAACTTTAACTCTGAGCATAACCTGCTCCAGACCAGGTCGCGTGTCCAGCACCAGTTACCATGGTGATCTAGCCAGACTCACCAGCTCTGACTTTAAGCTAGCAAACCTGTTAATTCCATTGTGTATGTCAGATTACTGCAGCTGAGGAACCCGTGGGGTCGCTTCTCCTGGACCGGAGCCTGGGCGGACGACTGGCCAGACTGGCCTCCGCACCTGAAGAGGGAGCTGTGTGCCCAGCGAGCCGAGGACGGCCTGTTCTGGATGGACTTCTGGGATTTCACCAGGTGACGGCAGCGGCGTGTTCTTGATGTCTGAATTAGTTTTATTACCAGTCTGAGCACGAAGACCTAAAGACAAAACTTTACTCAGATGTAAAGTGGGAAAAATAAAGAGTTCATTTATGACAAATAATAGAACATAAAGTATTGATTAACATCCACCAGGTCCCCTCCACCCTGCCTGCACTCTGTAAAGTCATCCTAACTGTCCTGTTAAAGGCTCTCTGGTGAGCGGCAGTAAAGAAAAGCGTCAAAACGCTGAACGAAAACAGACTCGCTCTTCCTTCCTGTCCCCGGCAGGTACTTTGACTCCGTGGACATCTGTAAGATTCACTCAGACTGGCAGGAGGTTCGAGTCCCCGGCGTTTTCCCCCGAGCCGCCGACGTCCCCGTGTCGGTGGTGTCGATCACGGTGCTGGAGAGGACGGCCATGGAGCTGGCTTTATTCCAGCAGGGCAGCAGGTAGGACGCGCACCTGTGCGGCTTTTCGTAACGTCGCTGCTGACACCTGACCAGCACAGAGGCCAGCTCACCTGCAGGAGAGACGACGCTGGATGAAACGCCTCCAGTCTGTACCTACATGCAGCTTTGGCAGCAGAATCCTTGATGTTGATGAGTCGATGTTAATCTGTGTTCATTTGTGCTTTTGAAATGCACAGAGAAAAAAACTAATACATCTAAAAATGTACAAATTAATGCAAAAAGTAAATAAATAAATAGGGGAATGAATACAAGGTTAAATATCAGAAAGACATTCATGTCCCATGATGCATTTAATAGAACACCAGTTTGATTATTGAGTCTTTTTTAATATTTTGACCTGCATAAAAGGTGCTTCATAAAAATAATTAAAAGCAGACGAGACAGAAAAATAAATAAAAGACAGATGAAGTAAAGACGGTAAAATAAAAGGGACGTTTTGAAGACGTTGGCTCATGTTTTCAGGCGCTGGGACACGGCAGAGAGCCACCTGCTGGATCTGTGCGTGCTGCTGTTTCGGGTCGCCTACGACAGCGCCGGCACGCTGACGCTGGGCCGCCTGCTGGCGCACAGCCGCCGCTCGGTGAGGAGGTTCGTGGGCTGCGACGTCATGCTGGAGCCGGGCGAATACGCCGTCCTCTGCTGCGCTTTTAACCACTGGCACAGCTGCGTCACCGAGGGCGGCGGTAAGGAAACGAGGACTCTGTCTTTTTTTTTTTAGTATATTTAATAAGCTCGTTTTATGAATATCGAGGCCTTTGAAACCGTCTTCAGGACCTAACGTTGTTCGATCTGTGCAGACTGTTAGAACATGTGGACGAGGATGTCTGTTTTAAAAAATGTTTTTACTCCAAACGAGTCGGAGCTAGAAGATGATCCTGGTAGAAAATGTAGTTTAAATGGAGACTGTTCATCTGCTCTAACTCGATCTGAGCAGACGCCTATCCCACGGTTAGAGCCCTGAAGGTTTACCCAGAATGCACTGTTTTTGGGGTACCGCTGCTGAACAAAAACCAGATTTCACCTTCAGACTGTGCACCGTGGAGTGGATGTAAAGTTAGTTTGGTTGCAGAGCTTAAATCTGTTTTCCAGCCCTGAAAGTTTCATGGTGATGAGTCGTGCACTTTAAGGTCATTAAGACTCAAAAATGCAAGAAAAAGCAAAATAGTACCCACCACATGTAGGTGCAGAGCATCCAACTCCATATAAATACTGCATGACCGCCTTAAAAAGTTAGAAAGAGCTCAGGGGGAAACTTACACCGTCATCAGTGAGCCGCTGTTGTGCTGTTTCAGTGAGCTGCGGCAGGTCGGAGGCGCCTGGCTACGTGCTGGCGGTCTACAGCTCCAGACTGGTGATGGTGGAGCAAGTGACGGCCTCCAGCGCCACCATCGCCGATGCCATCATCCAGCTGGCGGAAACCAAAGGCGAGCGACACGAGGTGAGAGAGTCTGGGAGCTGCAAAACACGGTCATCACTTCTAACGTCCTCAAATACTGAAACTCAGTCAAATATGTAGATTTCATTCAGGGTTCTGCATTCAGTATTTATGAACTCTTTAAATCTCTCGTGTTCATTTCCATCGCTAATAATTTCAAATCTACTTCATTCATAATTAGAGAACACGTAAATAAGGGTGAAACACTGGAATGATGCAAATTTACTAGAAAAACGAGGCGCCCTCCAACCTGGACCAACAACATCCGCCCTGACATTAACAGGAAGTCTCTTTCATTGCTTTAAACTTTGACCCATAATGGAGAATCACTGCTGTGTGTCAGGGTCGGGAGGGGATGACCTGTTACTACCTGACCCACGGCTGGGCGGGGCTCATCGTCATGGTGGAGAACAGGCACCCGAGACATCACCTGCACGTGTCCTGCGACTGCAGCGACAGCTTCAACGTGGTGTCGACGCGCAGCAGCCTGAAAACCATCGACAGCATCCCTCCTCTGCACAGGTTCGCCGCACGCCGAGCTTCACACACCCACCCGGGCACGCCGCAACATTTCACCACATCGGCGCCCCAAATCAGACTTTCAAAATGTTCACTGTACTTCATAAACACGTTAATCACAGCTGAGACCTGTTTGGTGTAAAATCCACTGTGGTGGGACACGCAGGCAAAATTACCAAGACACGTGCCGCCGTCACAAACCCGTGGATCTGACGCTGTCATGAAATAGTCAGGACTGAATTATGTGTTAATATTTGATTTCCTCGCTTTGAGAAAATAAAGGGGCGGAGCATGTTTCTACACCTGTGACTCGGGCTGTGTTTGTCTCTCAGACAGGTGCTTGTGGTTTTGTCTCAGCTGGAGGGGAACGCTGGGTTCTCCATCACGCACAGACTGGCTCACCGTAAGGCCGTCCAGGCTTCTCTGGGGAACTGGAGCCCCTCGAAGGCGACGCACAGTCCGGCTCTGAGCCCCGAGACCGCAGGTCTGCACCGGCCTCGGCCGCTGTGACGAACCGGGAGGAAGCGCGCCGACGGACGCGGGAACTCATCGGACCGCTGCTTCGATAGAGATCAGGGTTATTTCCCACGGACACCGGAATGAGTCAGCACAGAGCATTACACTGCGGACATTTGTTAGAGTCAGAGCTCCTCATCGGCAGAAGTTAACAGTTATCAAAGTGTGAGGCTGAAAGAAAACAGGGTCAACATCAGAGAAAACACTTTTATTCCACTTAAATACAAGGTTAAACCAGATACACGAGATTACCTTAAACTGAATTTAATTCCACACGTCATCCATTATCACCAGAATAACACGCCACGTCTGACTGGACGACATGAACAGAGACGACGACGCGTCTGCGAGTTACACGTGTCGTCAGAGCACAGACACTCCTGAAGGACGAGCTGATTGCCTGAGCTCAAATATTCAGTTTCACGTTCATACAGAAGTGGAACAGATGTTGGCAAGTTCAGACATCATGCTGCTGTTAATTCCAGCTGTTGGTTTGAAATGGAAGCAGTTCTCCCATTGGCTGTTCGGTGTTAACATTAGAGAAAAGGATGAGTGTTTATAGAGCACTTTTCTACTCTCTCTTTACTCTACAGGCTAAGTTCAACCATTCATCCACAGACTGGATTTTGTATTCTTTACCTTTAAACACTTTAGCTTCACATCTGGGTGAATGCGCGCTGGAGGAGCCAGGGTTCGAACCACAGACCTTCTGATGAGGAGGTGTACCTCCTGACTTCAGTGGGAGTTTCTGCAGCTTCATGCAGCTGTTTTAGCTTCTGTCCCTTCAAGGCCCTACTGCCTTTACTGCCCTGTTATTTCTGATTGGCCAGCTTCTGGAAGCCTGCAGAGGGGGAGCACTTAGTGCCTGTGAGCTGTGCTGTTCCTGTAGCAGAGGACCGTGTAAAGAGAGAAGCTGTGCCAGTTTCCCGTCTGCAGGGATGAAGCTTTTCCTTGTAAGCCAGTCTGGAAGTTAGCGCCGTCGCAGCTCCTTCAACATAAAAGCACGCTGTACCTTTCTCTTCTTGGATCATTGCAGGAAATCGCCTCTGTGTGAAATACGTTTTAAAACCTTCCCTTTTTCATCACCACTAACTGACACCACCTTTATGAGTTTTAAAGCACTTGTTAACGTTAACGTTAAAACGTTAACGATCAACCTGTGAATGTTCACCTGTAAGGTGGGATTCACACCTTAGCGCTGCTCCAACACTTGAAGGTGGAGCTCCTGATTCCTCACTGCTTTGACTCCAACATTTTGATGCTGAACTGCTCTCTCAGGATATTTTCATACTGTGATTTCATTGGCTAGTGGCAGCACTGGAGTATTTGAATAAGCATGATTTGATTGGCTGACACCAGGTGACGCTCAAAATACCTCCGTGTGAATCCTGCCCGACATCTGAAAGCGAAGGTCAGAAATTTGGATCCATTCACCAAACAACAGCAGCCACCCCCAGGTACTTTATATTGTAAGGTGGAGACTCTACAGTAATAGAGAAAAAAACTCCCAACAATCACATGAGCAAGCACTTGGCGACAGTGGGAAGGAAAAACTCCCTTTTAACAGGAAGAAACCTCCAGCACAACCAGGCTCTGGGAGGGGCGGCCGTCATAGTTGCACTGAGTTTAAATTTCAGTTTGCATTTAGTGTGAAGCCATCGCAACACGTCTGCATCAGCATCACTGAGCTTCGAGTTCAGCGCGGCGTCGCAGAATGACCCCAGCCAGCGTCCGTAGTCTCGTTTAGCCACGTGTTAGCAAACACCTTCTCGGGGAAAAATAAAAGAAATGACCTGTGCTGTACTTCCTGACGTATTTTATTTGTAGAAGTAAACCGAAAACGTCTAAATTTGCTTCTAACTACAGATTTTATTTTAAGGATTTGAGAGAAGGTGGAACAAACTGGTGTTAATTTACACTGGGACCTCCGTGACTGCAGGACAGAAGATAAAAGCTCATATTCAGAGCCCAGGATGTTGGTTTGATCACTTTATTACTTGTAATTAAAAAAATATAGATACTAAAACAAAGAAATAAATAAAACAAATGTTAAAGACATAAAATGAAATAAGAGAATAAATAAATGAGATTTGTGGCAACCCGTGAAAGCACCAGTCAAAAGACGAAGAAGAAGAAAAAACAATGAAAAAACAGAATAACAATAGAAGTTGGGTTTGTTTTTGTTTTTAACATTAATCTTTTTAGGGTTTTTTTCTTTTGCCCAACTCTGATTGGTTGAGCTCGACCTGCAGGTGACTCTCAGCCCAGGTGTCTTTAAACGAGACTTGGACTTCTGCCGTGGGAGCAGCTCTGCCTCAGAGCCGCACACCCTCCACGAACACCACGTTTAGAGCAAAATCACACGATGCACTTTATCCGTCACACCAGAGCGTGTTCAGGTCCACACTGTCTTCGCTGCACCGCTGACACATGATTGGCTGCTGAGATGACGTGGGGTCAGTGTGACGCTCGAATGTTGTGTTTCTGTGTAGAGACACAGCGCAGAGCTGCTGTGTGAAGCATTAGCACTTTATCAACTGTATGCTGGAGTCTGTTTTATTTTGAAGGACGTGTTTTAAAGTAGGAAACCGTTTTATTCTGGTGAATTTAAAACTTCCATCGTGTCGACAGAATGAAAACTATGCAAATGTTTGAAAGCTGTCTTTATGCTTCAGAAAAACAAGAACAGCTCTTTGTCTGCAGCTTATCTTCTCTGATAGCAGGGTAAAAATAGACGTGTTCATTCTGTTGTGATTAGTGTTACACTGACGGGGTTGAAACGTTCAGGTTGACTTTTACTCCATATTCGCTCAGTAGCTACTTTATTATAAAGTTTATATATACTGTATGCATAGCAGTATGAATGTAAATAACAATAAAAAAAAACATGCGGGTGAACTGAAGAAAATAAACACTTGAAAATTTTCACATCTTCGTCATTTAATTTTTTTGAGACGCAATCAGCAAAGAAGACTTGATGCAGTATTTTACAATAAACGGCTGCACGGAAAATTAAACAGCGGATTAGCTAGAGGTCTTTTTTTGTTCACGAGTGTACTGTCACCCATCACTGTATTACTTTTGACACCACGACATTTTAAAATCTATTGATTCCCAGGCAAGCGCTGGATCAACTCTTCGTAGTACATCTTGGCTGTAAAATTACCTTGAGTTTACTTTTTAACCCTTATTTATCAATATATTTTTAAGACTAAATGTGCCGAATAAGTTATTAGCCATTTGTTATTATTATATATCCATTAATGTAGAGATTAATCAATTAATTATTTCGGGCCCTAAGAAATCTTAAAACGGGGTGGTTCTCAGTCAGGTTCTGCTCTCTAGTTCGTTGTGGCTTTAACACGTTTTGTAACCTGTATGTTTACATATTTGTAGAATTAACTACACCGAATTAGTTATAAGGAGGTTCTTTATTATATGAACCGCTGGATGTTCTGACATGTGTCACTGCGAGACTTTGATGATGAACGAATTTTAAAAACCGAGTGATTCTAAGGCGAGTTTGGCAGAGTCCCCGCGGCTGTGACGTGCCTTTTATCTTTCATTTCTAACACACATTTATTGGCACATCTGCAGAATAAACGGCGCCGAGCTTGTTACGTACGCATTATTGCCCCTAAACATGCACACAAATTACTTTGAGAGAGAAAAAATGTTAAAAACCGGAATATTTTAAGCGATTTTCTGTCCCAAAATCCACTTCCGTACGTGATGACGCGTTTTCCATCACGGCCCAAACCAAAACATCTGTGCGGCTCGTAGCCGTGGGCTTTATCTCCGCGTGGTATTTTATATAAAAAGGGCACATTTCCACGTCACAGAGGAAGCGCGAGCCCTTCGGAGTCCGGGTGGTTCTCAGACAGCCGCCTCAGGTGTGACGGGCAGGTATGTTTGAGCTGGCCTTAGGTGTGCTACAGCTAGCTGTGCGGGCTCAGAGCAGGCTTCGTTGATTAGCTTCATAGTGTCCGTGCTAGCAAACAGCGCGGATGGAGACTGAACGTTAGCATGGTAAGGCTAGCTCCACGTTAGCATTTCGTCCTGTGGGAACTAATAAATGCTCTCAGGCTGACACGGGAGGGTTACAGGTACGTGTCGCTCTGTTTGCCTGTGCACAGCTGTCTACTCGCAGAAACTCAGTAATCAAAGTTGCAGTATTGTTGCATCTTGTCAATAATATCATGATTGTGTAATCAAAGTCTGATCTCATCGTCCAATCAGGACAGGATGCTGTTTATTAGGATCGAGCTCCTGCCAGGTAAAGGTTACCAAACATCCTCTCACACTGACACCCTCTCTGGATCTTTCCCTTCCAGTTTCCTCTTCCTCCTGTTGGATCCCGGCATCAGGATAGGGAAGCAAAGCGAGGCGGCAGCTGCTGGCGGCGCAGCCGGCTCAGGGGACAAAATGTCCGAGAGTCCGGAGAAGGACGCCTCGGTGTCGGCTCAGGAGCTGAAGGAGCAGGGAAACCGGCTCTTCCTGAGCCGCAAGTACCTGGAGGCCGTGGCCTGCTACAGCAAAGCCATAGTAAGGGTCAGGTGATGGGGAGCGTGCTCGTCTTCCTCCCTCTGCTCATTTTCATATAAACACGCGTTTCTCTGAGAAACCGAGGAATCGGTCTGATTAGCGCCGCTTCCTCCATGTTTTTGTTCTGTTCTCCGTCAGAGCCACAGTCCCTCCGTCCCGGCGTACCACACCAACAGAGCACTGTGCTACGTGAAGCTGCAGCAGTACGACAAAGCTCTGGCAGACTGCCGGCAGGCTCTGGAGCTCGACGGCCAGTCGGTCAAAGCACATTTCTTCATGGGCCAGTGTCACCTGGAGATGGAAAGCTACGACGAGGCCATCGGCAACCTGCAGAAAGGTACGGATTTAAAACACGCCTGTTTCTTTTGCAGAAGTGAAGAAGCCGAGTCTGCAAACAGTGGAACAGTAATGTTCCTCAAAAGCTGAATATCTCATCATCTACAGTCTCAGCAAGTCATTCTGAGGAGTCTCTGTGCGCAGGGGACAAAGCTGAAAATCATTATTTCAGGCCCTCAGGCAGCGCTGCATAAAAAAAACAACCTCTTGGTTTCCTTCTCCAGCTTATAATCTGGCAAAGGAGCAGCGGCTGAACTTCGGCGACGACATCCCCAGCGCGCTGCGCATCGCTAAGAAGAAGCGCTGGAACAACATGGAGGAGAGGAGGATCAACCAGGAGAGCGAGCTGCAGGCCTACCTCACCAAACTCATCCACGCCGAGAAAAAGAGGCAGGGCCCGAGAGAAACGAGCCGTCGACCGTTTGGTCGCTGTAACGCAGGCTCCCGGAGTAAAGTGTGTCTCTCTGTGTGGTCTGATCCTCAGAGAACTGGAGCGCTGCAGACAGAAGCAAGAGGAAAAATCCGACGACAGCAGAGTCCAGCAGCGTCTCAACGAGATCCACACGAAACACGTAGGCTTTTATTGTGAAATTCTCCACAGTGACCTCAGGAGTGTCCTGATGCTGCCGCCAAACTAATTCTGGTTTATATCATTTATTTATCCACAGGACAAATACCTGTCAGACCTGGAGGAGCTGTTCTGCCAGGTCGATGAAAAGAGGAAGGTCAGTGTTGGTCCGCCCGCGTTTTCCTCAGTCGCACGAGTGCTCACACCGACACAAAGAGCCGGTTTAGGAGAAATGAGTTTGTTTTGGTGTTTGACAGAAGCGTGAGATCCCAGACTTCCTGTGTGGAAAGATCAGCTTTGAATTGATGAGGGAGCCGTGCATCACTCCCAGCGGCATCACCTACGACCGCAAAGACATCGAGGAGCACCTGCAGGTACAACACGCCCCAGCTCGCTCGTACTTTCATTAACTCGTTTTCAGCTCGAAAAACTCATCAAATCCTGATTTATTTTTTTTTACCACCGAATGAAAACAGAATCCGCAGAAGCGTAACTAAAGTCTGCAGTATCTGTGACGATGACAGGACGCACAGACGGCTCTTTCCTCTCTGTTCTGTTCCCACAGAGAGTCGGCCATTTTGACCCGGTGACGCGCACGCCGCTGACCCAAGATCAGCTCATCCCGAACCTGGCCATGAAGGAAGTCATCGATGCTTTTATTTTGGAGAATGGATGGGTGGAGGACTACTGACCCAGTTTATTCAATTCATCTTTATTTTAACATCCCCATCACAGCAGCGGTCACTCCGGGAGGTTTTATTATGAAAGGTAAAGACCAGCTGCTGCGTGAGGTCAGTGGGCCAATCAGCTTCTCCTTATTTCCTGTCGTGTATGTCCTGTTCCACTGGTGGATGTTCGTATTAAACATGACGCTCGGTGTGCATGCAGTAATCCCCGTGAGCCAGAAAGTTTAAACTGCAGACTTTTTTTTTTCCCCTGCACCAGTGAGCTCAGGCTAAAGTCTGGGAGAAATAAAAGGAGGCTTATTTTGAAGTGTGACTCACAGGAAGCTGCTCTCGAGTCCAGTTCATGAGCAGAGTGGGTCCACAGAAATAAAACCGCCCACTTCTGCTTTAATCTGATTAAATACGGACTGAAGACGAAACCCTGCACTGATGGCGTAGCAGTCTGAGAATCGCATGACCACAATCACGCCGCCGCACAACAATCAGATCAGATGTTACGGGAGCCGAGGCCTGGGCTGCGAAGCGAGGTGAGAAAAGAGATGAGCAGGTGTGAAATCATCGCTCGCTGACCAATCGGATCTCTGGAAAAAGGCGTCGCCGTTCCTGCTCTCGGACGTAGGAGAGAGCTCTGAGCCGAGGAGCTGCGCCGCCGGCGTTCTTTACGACTGTAGGCTGACAGTACAAAGTCGTACAGTGCTGAGCTGTCAGAAAGCGTAAACATCACAGGTTCAACTCTGGTTTTACTGGTTCGTGACCCCGCGGCCACTTCGCAGCTCCGGCCTCCGAGCGCTTCAGCTGTAAATATGAAACGTTTGAGGAGACAAAACTGGAAAAGTCCTGAAAAGTGGCGTTTGTCAGGCGAATGCTGCGTTCACTGACACTCAGAGCAAACCCGATGCTTCGTGTTCTGTACGCGGGCCCGCTTTCACTCGTTTCATCTTCGGTGTTTTTGCTGTTTTATTGTTTCTGCTTCAGTCAAGTTAAACCTGCGTGGTTGTTTCGTGGGAGCAGATTTCACAGAGAACGGTTTTCAGGTCCAGGCGATGTGACGTCTCTGATCGACCTGCCGATGTTTGAACATGTTCAGTAGAAATAAATATGACTCTTATGTTTTTGCATTTCAGCCTGTTATTTGTGCTCGTCTCGCTCAGTGACCACAAACTGTCCAAAAACGGCTAAATAAAAGCTAAACTGAAGCTTTTCATTGAAGTAATCACACATTCAACCTCCGCTCTTCTTTATTACTTCAGATGAGTAGCAGACGCCTGCAGGGGCCAAACATATTAAAGGTTCTGCGTGAATGAAATAAATGGACACATTAACAATCTGAGGCAGTGGTTCTCAAACTGTATATAAAAGATGGACATGATCACTGTGACTCCGCCCACGTTGAAGCCTCGGTGTTAGCGTTTTGGCTGCATCCATGTTGGCTTTTTGTCTCCAGATGTGCGGAGACTGGAGACAAAAATCCTTTTTGGATTTTGTAAGAAACTTTTCCCGCGAGGTCTCAGGGTTCGAGTCACGTTGCAGTTTGTTAACATTTAATCCGCTCCGATTCCTCGGTTTAATTCACTGGATTTTAAATGGTTTATTTTTCTGCTCCGTGACCCCTCAGGGTAAAAATGTTAACATGACAGAAAATCAATTGAAAAATTTAAATTAAAAAAAAAGCCAAAAGTTTGCATTTGATTTCATGTAAAAGCTGTTGCAGCACATCGCAGAGCTGAAGTGAGCCTCCGGAGTGTAGAAACGGCATTACAACAGTCAGAATAAGTGATCGTGACCCCCGGTGGTCTGCAGAATTAAACCTGCATCACTCCAGAGCCCTAAAATTACACAAATCTCTTATTTGTGGTTGAATCCCTCCACGAGTCAGTTTTCCTTCCCGTCCTCCTGCAACAGGACGAAAAAAATAAAATTGCGCCAAGAAATCCTCCAAGACGTCCAGAGAGCTGGAGCTCAGCCCAGGAAGGTGGAGATGAAGACGCTGGTGTCCAGGTTTAGAGTGGCGTGCCACCAGCGGTCGGGGAAATACAGCACCTGGAGGACGAACATGCAGAAACGCACTGTTAGTGCTGCGTTTACGATCCAGTCATTCAGATTTAACAACCAGCGCTCCGAGGCCTTAGTTTAGAGCCACGGTCTCCCGTCAGGGGCTGGAAAAGCTCAAGGATGACTGAAAACATCAAAAGCATGAGTAATGTAATGTGCTCGATTCATTAAATGTGAGGAAAACATCAGCCTGAGAATCGCTGAACCGACCTCATATCTGAAGCTTTGAGGCTGAACCACGTCTCTCTTAAATCCAGCTGTTTGTTTATGGCGTTCTGAACGGGTCACTGCTGTGAGCCGCTTTATTAAAAACGACCAATAGCTCGCCGGCGTCTGGGGTCAGAGTCCAGACGAACCCCGAGCACAGGAAGAGTTGGGTTTGTATTTTACACACATGAACAGGCTTCCGTGTTTTTTACCGAAACGGCCTCTAAAGTAAAACGACCCTGCTGCGTGTTTGGGGTGAGTCGTGAGCAGGTCGGGTGGCGTTACCTCTCCGGGTCTGATGGTGCACTCCAGCGGGGCCTCGTCCTCCGGCAGGTAGGGGTATGTTTCTGTGACCCAGGACAGGGTGGTGCGGTTCGGGTGGAAGTGAGGCTCCCGATCGGGCGGGTAGAGGAACCACCGCTGTGTGAGGAGTAATTCAGAGGTTAACAGGAAGCACATCGCTCTGCAAGGAAGGAGTTTTAGTTTACTTCAGTTTTATCTGGAAGCTCTGATGCTGAGACCTCCGTCGTTCACAGGCTGACCTGCAACGCTGCCACACGACCTGCAGATTAAAGCAAGCATTTACACAACCACACCTCATCCGCTCGGTTATCGCCGAGGATGGAGAGTCCAGCACGCCCTTTGTGCTGTGAATGCATCACTGAGATCCAGCAGAGGGCGCCACGTGTCCACAAAGCCCCTCCCCTCTAAAAGTCCCTTCTGACCCCACACAGAGCGTCTCCAACCATCAGTCTCCCAGTACACACAGTTTAATCAGTCAGCTGGTTTTGTCCCACCTTCCTTCCATAGATGACCTCGGAGTATCCCGGACCGTGCCAGTGGAAGGGGACTCCTGTTCCAGGACCTGAAGAAGAAGAAAGCAGAGCTACAGTTTGGTTTCTGCTGTAAATCCACACTCTGAGATTTCACGAGAACTTTCACAGAAATGATTCTAAATGCGCAGATTCGCGTTTTAACAGCTAAAATGAAAGGATCACACGACTTCTGTCGGGTTTATCAGCTCGTTCTTTTTCCTTCTCCTGATTTTATCGTCCTGTTTTTCTGCCGCTCTCTGACCTGCGATGCCGAAGCTGTGCGCTCCGCTGGTGAGCGGCAGGACGTACGGCGGAGACTCGTAGTGCTCGAAGAGACTCTGCCACTCAGTGAAGTTATTATCCCCGAAAAAGTACAGCGTGTCTGCAGGAAAGTCGAACATTATTCATTCAAATAAATCTCACACCGCATAAAAGTCACAACACCATCTGCTCGAAGGAAACGAAGATAAACAAGTAAATGAAGAAGAAGGAAAACAACAAAAGAGAGCAACAGACGGTACAGAGGTCACAATGATTCATGAAAGCAAAATATTAGAAACAGAAAAAATCAAAAATAAACAAGGTCACAAATTAAAAAACTAACTGGGGAAAAATAAATGATAAAACAAGAATAAATACAGCAAAACTCTAAAAGAAGAAAAACCAACAAAATGTAATTTAATTAAAAAAAAACATGTTTGGAATAAATTAAAAAATATAAAACCAAACAAAGGAATACGTCAAGAAAAGAGGAAATGCAAACAGTTAAAACCAAAATATATTAATAAACTAATAATAATTTTTTTAAAAAGCAAAGTGACCAACAGAAACCTTCAAAACTTAAATGTTTA
>VVHJ01036302.1:0-13204 GCA_015107715.1 Tylochromis polylepis | reverse complement strand
AGTCCTTACTAAGACCAAAAAAGTGGACCACATCAGTCCAGCTCTGAGGTCTTTACACTGGCTGCCTGTCCGTCAGAGGATAGACTTTAAAGTTCTGATGCTGGTCTATAAAGCTCTGAATGGTTTAGGACCAAAGTACATCAGTGACCTCCTGACGCAGTATGAACCTCCCAGATCCCTCAGGTCATCTGGATCCTGTTTTTTATCAGTTCCCAGAGTCAGAACCAGACGTGGAGAAGCTGCATTCAGCTTTTATGCTCCATATATCTGGAACAAACTCTCAGAAAGCCTCAGATCAGCTGAAACACTCAGTTTATTTAAATCCAGGTTGAAGACTCACCTGTTCTCAGCTGCATTTGAATAAAGCACCAAATCCGCACAGTTTTACTTTTAAGCTTAAATTTCAAAACTTACATTTTAACTACTGATTTTATCTACTGTTCCTTTCTTTTTTCCATCTTAAATCATGATTTTTATTTGTTTTTGTTTTTTAATGTCTCTGTAAAGCACTTTGAATCACCTTGCTGTCGAATTGTGCTATATAAATAAACTTGCCTTGCCTTGCCTTTCATCAACTTAAACATTTAACATGCTAACCAAGATGGAGACTGAGATGCAGCTCTTGGATTTTTGCAGTGTCTCTGAGAATTGCATGGCGTGACACTGGGGTGAATTTGCTGGGATGTCCACTGGGTGTCATTGTGTTAACACACATCTGAATGCTCCAGACCAGCAAACTGACATCACTGTTTTTATAAAAGTGATGATCAGTTAATCAAGTGCATTTGATTAGCAGCACCTAGCTGTTTTTACTCTAATAATTCCTCTGGAATCAGTAAGGCTCTACTTAGTTTTTCACAGGACCCCTGTGAAAAACTTGTTTTTTTTCCTATGGCTGTATGACTTGAAAAGAAAGGCAGTGTCTGCATGCTGTTACCTGGTTTCCCTTTTAAACCAGCTGGTCCATCTAAACCTTTATCACCTTTGTCACCTGCAGAAGAATAAAAATCATCAATAGCACCCTTTGCTCTTAGCTGTATTTCAATCTCTTAGAAGCCTCCTGTTGACATTGTCATGTGGTTACAACGTTCTACCACCAGATGGCTGTATCACACATTGAAAACTCGACAGGGCCGCACGCCTTTCTAGACAGTCAAAGGTTGACCAGCAGCAGATCACAATTAATTATTCCAACAAGATAATTTATAACAACAACATAACATCTACATATTTTTTTAATCAAGAGATATCATCAAATGATTTGTGTGTAAATGTCCTGAATTTGCTTTCATACTGTTGTTTCATTGTGGAAAATAACCCAAGTGGCAGTTGCAAATTTTGGGGAAGTGGGTTGCAGTACAAACATTACAATGGCCTAGTTTTGAATGAGGAACAGCCAGAATAGTGAAATACTGTACCTGTAATCTGACCAGTTGTTTTGCCATGCTGATGGATTTGATTTATTTGAGCTTGTTTGAGCTCCGTTGCAAAAATACGGAAAAACACAGTGGGTAAATATGGTAAAATGTGACCTGATATGGCTTTCCAGTGTCTCCTCTGGGAGTATACAGTACAATTCATCCCAAACAGTCCTCCAGCTGCAGCTAGTTGCTTTTTTTGTTCCATATAAACTCAGTTAACTCCACCGTTTTACAGTCTGTAGCTTTATATAGTTGTTCCTTTGGCCAAAAACGATGCAAGCTCTGTAGACAATCTGATAAGGATCCATATTCTTGGAATTGCAATTATAAAAGCAATGTCTGCTCATTTATCATGTTTATATATTATGAATGAACACCAATTTCCCATGTGGAAACTAAACAATTTATTCAGTGCTCCTGTATCGTGGCCAACACTCTTTAAAGCACGAACTGAATTTGAGCTTGTGATTCTGTTATGTTGGCATTTCCCTGAAAACAAGTTGCTTTTTTTTTTTTTCCAGGTGTTTTATGAGCTTTAGGCTTTCAGCATCAATGAAATCCAAAGCTGTGACCTCACTCCTTTGCCTGAGATGGCTGACACACAGCCACTTTCCTAAAGGCGTATTAATCATAATGAATACTGAGAAAAGTGAATGTCTAGAAAGACAGGGGAACATGACTGCCCATAAAAACAAAAGCTACGATAGAAACTGTTTTAGCCACCTCAGGCAAAGCAACTGCATGACATCATGTTGTAGGATCTTTTGATGTGATAACTTAAGACATGACAGAAGCGGTCAGAAATACGGACCTTTAGTGGAAACTGTCTAGTTAGCTCAATAATGAGCAGATTTAATTTTTTTAAAAATTCTCCTTGTATGTTTGTCTTGGGACTAATTAAGTCTGCCAGTTAGTGTAGTGATGTCGGTTTTAGTTGAGACCATTGTTAGGGAGCGAGCAGCAGTGAAATCTCAGGAGGGGTTCCGGGAGGCCATGTTTTTTCTTAAAGACAATTTGAAAGTCATTAAGGGTCTGTAGAAACCTCACAGCTACCTATCAAAATGTTTAATGGCACTGGAGCGAGAACAAATTTATACACTCGATGGTTATAAAGTTCAAAATAAAGGTCATCAATCTTTCTCGCTTTTTGGAACCGAAGAGCTAAGTATTACCCTCTGATGCACTTTATTATTTGTTATTTATTTATTATTTTATTGTAAATGTTACATTTGAATGAGCAATGCAATAAAAATCAAAATCAAAAGTGCATATCAAACCCGAAGTTTAGATTAAAATGACTTGTTTTTTCATTGCTGTACCTCTGTCTCCAGTAGGCCCAATCTTTCCTGTGTGGCCCAATTCTCCTTTAAGGCCCAACTCCCCCGGCACTCCTGTGGGAGAAAAGAAGGATGAGATTTGGAGGTGTTTATGATAGGGTAAAGAATGATTATTTGGAAAAAGTGTTGAAAATTGTGTTTCAATCCAACAGTCTGCAGCATATGCCAGAAAAGTAGAGGATGTGTGCATGTAGGGACTTCACATATTGTAAATGGAGTTGAAATCAGCATAAACTGGAAAAATCTGTGATTATCATGGTGTTAATTTATGCTTTTAATAATAAATGTTAGTATCATTATATTTTAGTTTATTTTGTATAATCTGTGCAACTGCATTCCATGCCATTCAATCTTTTAAGGATTATCCCTGCAAAAACTGCTGTCTGATCCACTGTCTGTTAAATGCATGTATTTCTAGTGTCATTTTTATTGTTATTTATTTGATCATTTATTAATACCTTTTATTTTTTAATCTAAAAACAAAGTGATTGTAATGGATTAAAGTACACTGTAATCTGATTACTATTGCCTGGCTTACTGTTTTGTTTGTCTTTAGAAGAACTCAAGAGTGTGCATGATTTCGGAGGGTGCCTTAAAAATGTATCCCAAATGGAGAGCAATACACTAAAAGACAGTGTGAGCATTTGTGTGTTTGTGTGCGTGCGCATGGGAAAACTACAGAGCAGACCAAGGCTCTCTGCCAGCCCCTGAATGAGTGTTTCCTCAGGAAACTATTCAACTGAAAATTGATGGTGTTCGAAATACTAAGTGACGCACTGGAGAAGCCTGCCGCTATTAGAGTGATTTGCCACACACACACGTACAGCCAGCTATTCACTAATATTTCACATGTCGCTCTTGCGCATGTTGATTTTCGACTCGGTGATTTGTGAGAAGTGTTGGCAGAAGGCGTGAGTTCTTATGGATTGTGTGAGGTCGCTGGGAAAAATTCACTCACACAGGAGTGTGATTTTTTTTTTTCTTTTTTTAATTGGAAAATTTTGCATGAAAGCGCCAGAGAAGCACACTCACAAAGTAAAAGCTTCAGCAACACCAAAGTGACAAGTGATGATGAGAAGTGATTATAGGCGTTTGTTTTGTTGCCACGTGAAGAAAGTTAATCTGATGGTCTTTTGTTATTCCATCTGCAACAGGTGAATATTGTTTTAGCAGTGCTTATGCTTGCCAGTTAAACGGCCTATCTCAACGTTCAGATAACGGTCCTTCCTATCACTTTTAATGGCCAACCACTCCAACTGGTTTAACGTCTGGAATCTCCAGCTGCTGGAGGATAAACGACATGAAGGCCTCATTTTTCACTGAAGCCATGGAGTCTAAGGCAATTTAAATAGGGCCTTCAGCTATTTCAAAACACCCTCGAACTAAGCAACTAGCTGTATTCAAAGCATAATACAGATACAAAACAAAAATAAAATGCATTTGGTGTCTAAAATGATCTTAAATCAGTGTTATTGACTAAATGTTGCTTGCACAGTTGCAAAAGTGGAGTCTAATTTTTGACATTTCTGTTTAATAAAGATAAATAGGGAGAGGGAACATGAAAATAAGGTTGTTCTGTTGTGCACTTCTAGCTACCTAAAAGTTCTTCACAAGAACTAAGATTCTTATATAACACCATACTCTTGAGCCAGACCGATATATCAGCCAATACATAATGCACAAATAGATGTTTGTGTCATCTCAAGGTTTGTCTAGCACCCTGTGCAGCAGACTCGAACCAGAGACAAGTAATGCCTCACTAGGCTATTATCCTTTTTTAATAGACCTGACATGCTGTATTTATACTGTCTGTTGATATTGGCTCTAAAAACCTTGCACTACTCATGCTCTTCCACTTTTTTTGGTCTATAATGCTAAGATTTCAACCTCAGTTACAGTTTTGATTAAAGCTAAAAAATGTACAAGTCCAGCACAACAGTTTGTTGTTGTTAATAAGCTTGGAGTAACAAACTGTTTTTGTTGCCCACCGGAGCATTAGCAGTCACATATTCCCATTTAACATTCCAAAATTAAGCAACTGTTTCCTGTAAAACTGCCTAAATTAAAACAGGGAATACATGCGTCATCTGTCGAGCTGCTGCCATACTACAGTTACAAAATCATCACAGAAACCTGCTTTCATGCCTACAGTAAGCATACACACAGAGAAACCATAATGACGGGCTTTGCTATACCGTTGAATAATATCCGCAAAGTTGAAAAGTTGAAAGAGGTTCGTGCATACGCGCTCTCCGTACGTTTGAAAATGACCCCAGCGGTCCTGGCAGTCGTCTCCCACACAGACTGATAAAAGAAGGGTGTTTTTAGTGTGTAGCGTGCACATGTGTCTATGTGTGCTGAACTCTGTGAGACATTATAGAATAAAACCCGGGTGTGTGCACATATACGATCATGACACTGTGTTTATTGCATCTATATTTACACATGTGTAAACTGTGGCTATCGTCTTGTACTCTCTGGCACATAGAGGATGCTGCATGCATTTTGGGTTTTTTTTTCAGAGTGTGTGAGCAGGCATTTGTGTGCATGCCTATCAGCTCATCTGAAAAAAAAAAAACCTTGTGAAAGCCCCTGCTTTCTTCAGCAGCAATTTCCAGATCTGCTTCCTCCACAGATATACGGACGTCATGTCAGTTCAGTGCTGTTTGTCTGTCTGTGTCACAGAGCATCTCACACCACAGCAAAGGGAGGCAAGCTGTGACAGCAGGGAAATGCAAAAGCTGCACACTGGGTGTTTTTGTTACTAGCTATGTTTGTTCATATTAGACAAGCAATGAAAATGAATTTTTTTTTAAGTCACACTGGTGAAGCCAGACTTTATTTTTTTTATTTCTTTGGTGTGATTATAAAGACGTACACTTATGGCACTCATCACTTTTTCTCTTTTTTTTTTTTAACCTTCAGCTGTTCTACCCCATTGCAATACCTAAAGGAAACATGCTAATGAAGAAGCTGGGGGTTTTCTTGCATTTACATCTATTCAAAATGAACTTTTGTTTTTTTTCCTGAGAAGTGAGTTTGGAAAAACTATTTTACAGCACGTGATCTGTAAACCTGCCAATTAGATTTTTTTTTTTTTTTTTAGAAGATTTTAATACAAATGAGCGTTGTGTCAGGTTTATTAGACTTGGGACATTGTACTAAGTATAAGAATCACATTTTTGTAATTGTTAGCAAGCATATGGTTAAAAAGTCCTGCAATCAGCTCCATTTGCCTCTGTCTACACACTTACCAGATGAATGGTGAGCAGCTACAACGAACATATAGTGAAACAGTCGCCTACACCTGTTAACTGGGTGTCTGAGTGCCATTAAAACAGATGTGGATTCATTGTGATTATAATGATGTTTGCCTGTTACACCATCCTAAACCGCAGTCTGATAGGAAAACAAATTAGATTTTATTTGGGCTATATTGGTGATAAAGGGGAACCCCACTGATTTTACACATCAGTTTATTTACCAGGTCAATGAGCACTGCACACGTGGACAAAAAGTTGTATGAAGCCGTTGGTTTTTTCTAAATGTCTTTCACATGTTGTGAGTATACGGTGATGTTTTTGTCCTACATCTTAGCCATTTTAGACTGGAAGGATACTGGATACCTGGAAGTCCTGATGGTCCATTCTTCCCCAGTTTCCCCTGATCTCCATCATCTCCAATCTCACCTTGGTCTCCTGGATTTTAGAAAAGAAAGATTGTAAACAAAAAGGCCATCAGTGCGGCGATCCATTATCAGCACTAACAGCGTGTCAAAAACCACTTCAGCAAAGAGCTTTGATGAATGATTGTAAGTTCCAGTGTAAGTCTAGCAGAGTGTTTCTAATTGCAAACCATCGCAAGGAGATGGACTGAATCATCTTTGGATGTTTATAAAGAAGAAATAACTCTGTTTTAATAAGTCTTCGACGAGCCAGTATAATTTTTAAAAGCACCAGTGCTTTAAAAGTATTAATGGCACAAAGTCCTTTTTAGAGCTGAAAGCACAAATGAGTTGTAGCAGAAATGTCTGAGGCGGGACCATGGATCAAAAGGCTCTTGGCATGAAATCTTAAGAGATTTCTGAATGTCTATTAAAACAGTAATTTTGCCACAGTTGTTGATGCAGGCAGCAGTTTATATCTTGTTAAATGCTGGGCTTGGAAAGAAGGGCTATAGAATAAAAAAAGCGTCTGCTTCTATTAGGTTGGCAGAAGTACTTAGGAAAACTGATAATTCAGCTCTGTTGGCTGTATAGACACTTTCAAGCTAAATCACTGCATGATCAAATGATACAGTCTGCATAAATATTTAATTTCGTGGACTACTAAACTGAAACCATGTAGCATAAAATTAGCAACAGGCCTCATTTGTGTGATTAAGGTGTCAAATCAAATGAAGATCTTTCATCTGCTATTTAACATATAGCAGTAGCAATAAGATAAGGCTGTTGTCAAAAAATGTTAGAATTCAGTGTTTATTGTCATTCAATTTCAAGAACTGTGCCTGCAGCATCCCACATTTTTACATCTAAAAAAAAAAGAAAATTCCCGTAAATCTATATAAGAATGATGAAGTCAACATACCAGTAAATGTAATAAAACTGTGTTTGTTGAAAAAGGTTAAAATAAGTAGTAAGGCATTTTTGAGGGGTCTAAAACTGGGAAAAATGCACATCTGTCACCCACCGAAATGCGCAGATGTGAGTCTACACAAACTCAAGAGACTGCCTCTGTGGTGAGTAGTATCTGGATGAGTCTTGTACAAATAATCTGTTCGCGTTTGTGGCAGCTGTCTAAATACACAATATCACAATGGAACAATGGGAAACTTCTCTGGAAAGCTGTGAAAGTGTAACTGATGGTACAGACGCCTCTTCCCTTTACCCATGACAAACATAATTTAGCTTTAGTTCAGAATCTGCTTTTGTAAAACAGACTTTGTTTTGGATATCACTGTAAGATTTAATAAATGGCCTTTATCGTCACAATCAGAGAATTTTTTTATTTTTTGCCTTTTAGCTTAACAATCTCAGTTTCTGCATGCCAGCTCCTTGACAGACGTGCCTCTGGCTCCCATTTCAGGCAGGACTAAAGGCCCTTTTCTTCTTCTTCTTCTTTTTTTCCAGCACAGTGCAAAAAAAAAAAAAAGAAAAGAAAAGAAAAGAAAAAAAGTATAGCTTAACTTTGTGTTTTATTAGGGTCTGTCTGTCTCAATCAGCAGGGGAACAAGCCACTGGATGTCATAAAATGGAAAACACACACAGGGAGGCATTCCCTCCAAAAGACCACGGGGGTAGCAGACAGTGAGCTAGTAAACTTTAGAACATTTAATGCTTGGTGGCTTTATCATCAGCTCTTTAAACTATAAAACATTTAGGGGGTATTTCCTCAGAACGTTGCACTCTCACACTCTAACACTCTTGTGTAACGTTTGGACACAACAACGTCTCCAATAGCATGAACAAACATGAGTACGAAGTACATGAATACACTTGGTTTTAGGTTGAAAAAATTTTAGACTTAATTATGCAAAGATAAACATTTACGACTCAATCTGACATCCAGTCAAAATGCAAACACACACACACTTACAACAGTCAACGCATTACCTTTAGCTCCGGGTATCAAGGCGCTGGTGCAAACCTCTATAGAAACAGAAACATAGCTGAAGATGGCTACAAACACACAGAGCACCAAGAGACGCAGCATCTCCCAACCATCACAGACCGCTGAAGAAAATCCAAACTTTTCGGCTTTTTGGAGCAGATGGTCGCCCGCGTCGAGGAGCAGGGATCAGCGTAGCATTAATGACAGAAGAAAGCAGTGCTGCTGTTTGTAGAACACACAGACACACTTGTTTATATAGTCTTATCAGTTAATTGTCAAAATGTCAAACAACACTCACCAGAGTACTGCATTCCTGTGCATGTGGTTTAACTTGTTAATTACATGTGAAAAATCTTACCATCATTTGGCCAGATACATGGGTACATTGTAAAGAATAAAGTAAAAAGTCTTGATGCGTGCTCAATCATCCAGGTTTCATCACTAATCCAAGTGACTTCTTCAGTCTCAGCTGAATGCAGGTTTCCCCAACCTTATAAGCAGTAAATCTGCACGATGACTGAAACTTCTCCTACTGAAAATGCTATGCCCACATAAACAGAATCAGCTTTTTGGAATAAGGGAAAAACTAACACTACAGTCCTCTGATTGAGGTTTAACACTTAGCCATCACTCCCTTAGAGGTTGGCACATGCTAATAGTTGATATTTTCATTCTTGGAGAGAGAATGTGGGAATCACAGGAACATCTGAGAGCCACCTGTGCTTTGCTTTGGTATTACTTTCACTGATACAACAAAAATCTCAGATCATGCTCGGCTAGAACTGCAGAGTAACACCTGCTTCTAATCTACAGAAGGGAAATTAGATGAACCGGAGCACACAATAACGCTGCGCAGGTCCTGAATGAAAAAAAAAAAGTGCTAATAACATTCTTTGAAGTGTAAAAGTAAATACCTTTAGTCGGAACAAACAGTTCCAGTGAAACTGATTTTTTCTGATATATCGATTAAAGATGAATGCAAATATTTAGGCCCTAATGGAGACTGCACAGTGTGAAATAATAAACAGGAGACTGGACTGCCTTCGTATCATGAACAAGGGAGTAGAGCCTCTTTTCTTCTTGTCCCGAGTCTTCAGACCAGAAAACATTTGGCAAGAGCGGTTTACATAGAAAATGCTGCATGCACACCGATTCTTGCCCACTTGTATCCTGCACTATTTTGCTGCTATGTGATGACAACACATAGTACAGTACCAAAGGAGGCAAATAATTAGAGGATGAGTCTTAATAGGAGACACAGAGGAAGGAGACAGAGCAAGGAACAACGAGGGATTGCAAATTAGGAGGGGAGTGTAGTCCAAGCCACATGTCTTGGCACAAAAGGAGATCTCCTTATTCAAGTTCCTGGAATGTCTTTAGTCCTTCATCAAAAAACCCCAACAAAAAAACAACTCATCAGTGGCATTAGTGTGCTCAGGTCCTTTAAGTAGAATAAAAACAAAAAAGAGAGAAAGAGAAAAATTCATCTTAATCAGACTGTTGTTCCCTAAGGGACTGATTGGCTAGATGTCACTTTGAAAAGCATTCAAAGTGAAAAAGCTTTGTATTTTATTTTATATTAATTTATTTTTTATAATGTTATTTGTATTTAGAGACAAAAATCTTTCAAATGTATCCAGTATTGGCTTTACAATAAAATTACAAATTATTTCAACTGCTGGAAAAGCTGTAGTCTTCAAAGAAAATAACATGGACCTGATGCACTCTTGGAGCAGTCACAGTCATTAATCACTTTTTTGCTGTTGATTGTGATGTTTGTTTCTCTTGGGTTATCTTTGAAAGGCAGTTTAAACCACACACACACACACACACACACACGCTTGAAAATATTTAAGACCTCACATGCTTGATATCAGTTTCTTTTAGCTTCTGCCACAGTTTGCTTTAACCTTCCAACCCTGTATCATTTCTATGAAGGAATTTACTGATGTTAAGAGAGGGGCGCTTTGGTTAATGAGCTATTTTATGGCTCTGGATTTTGGTGTCGCTGACCATAACTTGCTAGCTTGTTGGCTTGCTCAGTGAAAGTTCAAAAGGGACAACCAAGGCCAGGATTGTGAAAGAAAATCATGTGTGGTCACACCCTTTGATAGAATAGCCACATTTCCAGAGTGTATTCCAACTGTTGCCCAGTGACAGCTGGGATAAGCTTTAGCTCCCTGTGACCCCGCACACACGCTGTTAGCATGTAAAACAATGGATAAATAGATTCAGTGGCGTCCATTTAGTCTTTGACTGCCCCTCAATAAGACAGAAAAGTATAGAAAGCTTACTTTTATGTATCTACCTGATGAGCCAAAGATCAATTTCCACTTTTCCCTTCTATCTAGGTTTTAGTTCTCATCGGCTCCTAATGGAAATAATTAGCTATTTAGAGGCTAAATGCTCCATTATGTTAACAACATGGTCGCTAACTTTGTCCATCTGCTGTTTGGTGCTTGGCAGATGTACAGTGCATGTATAATGAATGGATGGAGAGACATTGAAGCCCTTTTACTTAAAACAGCTGCTTAACTTTCAAAAACAACACTTATGAGACAATGCATCAGTGTTGTGTGCATGTGTGTGTGTGCGTGTTTATGTCTTCACTTATTAATTATCCTTTCAATCTGTGTGGACTTTTCTGTTGCACTGTTTGAGGCAACTTATGGGATAAAGTATACACTCGTATACATTGGAACAGCCCTGCTACCCCGAAGGCTAATTGTTTACATGTGGTTTAGATTACGTTCTCTAATTAAGAATGTGATTCACACTCCTGGATTGAGGGTTGACTCCAAAATGGTAACCACACCACAAAACAGCCTTCTTCTCTCTGCTGCTTACAGCCCCGTTTACAACACTGGCAGTACCATTAGCATTTTAAAGCAGCAGCAGTAGCATAAACTGCCCACACGTGTGTCACTGACAAATCGGTCAGCAGCAACTCCAAGTATATAAAACATTTACATAACCTCTGAACCACATTAATTTACTGCTGAGCATGGGTGCCATTACTGGCCTGAGCTGCGATTATTTCCTGGTATTTACTGCAGATTGGGGCATAGAAAAAGCCCTTTTCCCGGGAAAGCAACACGCACACAACAAACAGTGGTGACAACCAAAGGCAGGCCTAATGTAATGCATCTACTTGTTTTTATGATTTCACATTTCAAAGGAAGTGACTCAGTTCATTTTCACCGTTACTGAATCTTCACATGGAACTACTTAAAGTCATGCTTCAATTTGTCTCAGCATTTTCCAAGTAGTCAACCATGAGCACTGGTGTTAATCCCTAGTGCTGTCTGTCAAAACCTTAAATTTGTTAGTCGACATTTTAAAACACTGACCCGTATATTGACAAGATACAACATGCAAAACAATGGGACTATATCGAAAATTAATTATGTGGGTGTAATGGTGGTTACCCGTGCCCTCTAGACACCAAGTCTGCACATGGCCAACAACACACTAGTACCTTAATTTCTATTCTTCTCTTACATCAGACTGGAAAAACAGATTTGGATCACTGAGTCGAATAAGCATTTAATCCCTTTTAATCCAGCCAGCATTCTGGCTCTCACAAATTGGCTGTATGCCTATCAGGCACAAAGATTGCAATCAATCAATCCATCGTTATGTTTATAAAACACAACTGTACACAGAATCAGTTATTTCTATTCCAACCTCTCAACCACCATGGGCAAGAAAAAACAGGGACAAAGGTGCACAAGGCTGCAATACAAGACCATCAGCAAGAACCTTGGTAAGAAGGTAAAACCTGTTGGTGTGATTATTCAGAAATGCTGAGTATGAACCAATGAACATCATCCCTACAGTCCAACATGGAGGTGGAAATGTTATGTTTTGGGGCTGTTTTTTCTGCTAAAGGTACAGGATGACTTCACCACATGGCCATGTACTCTACTGTGTTATCATGGATGAAACCTCCTTCCTCTTAGTCAGAACTCTGAAGATGAGTCATAGATGGGTCTTCCAACATGACAATGTCCCAAAACATACCGCCAGAGCAAGAAAGGAGTGGCTAAAGAAGAAGCACATCAAGTTCATGGAGTGGCCTGGCTAGTCTCCAGACCTTAGTCCTATAGGAAATCTGTGGCGGTAGCTAAAGTTTTGAATTGCCAAGCAGCAACCAAGAAACCTAAAGGACTTGGAGAGTTTCTGAAAAGAGTTTTGAGGAGCACAGTAAAGCACACTGGATATAAAGTTATTTGTGCACTTGTTCCCCAGTGAGCCCTTTTCATGGCAGAAGCAAATATCTTAAAACTAAGAGAAAGTACTAGAAACTGGGCAAAAATATTTCTTTAAAATGACCTGAAAACTTCATGTTAAAACCTATAGATTTATTCTAATGCATCTAGCAGGATAAAGGTGAACTCACAGTTGACCTGTAGGTGGAGTACTTCAAGATACAATTCTTGTCTTCTCCAAATTGAAGCATATCTAAAATTTTAGGCAAGGCAAGGCAAGGCAAGTTTATTTATATAGCACAATTCAACAGCAAGGTGATTCAAAGTGCTTTACAGAGACATTAAAAAACAAAAACAAATAAAAAGCATGATTTAAGATGGAAAAAAGAAAGGAACAGTAGATAAAATCAGTAGTTAAAATGTAAGTTTTGAAATTTAAGCTTAAAAGTAAAACTGTGCGGATTTGGTGCTTTATTCAAATGCAGCTGAGAACAGGTGAGTCTTCAACCTGGATTTAAATAAACTGAGTGTTTCAGCTGATCTGAGGCTTTCTGGGAGTTTGTTCCAGATATATGGAGCATAAAAGCTGAATGCAGCTTCTCCACGTCTGGTTCTGACTCTGGGAA
>VVHJ01036301.1:0-10079 GCA_015107715.1 Tylochromis polylepis | reverse complement strand
CAATCTTATCGCGCTAGTATCAATTATTGTTTACCCACTGACATTTCAAAAAATGGCACCACAAGCCAGTTTTAAATTTGCATGTCCAATAAACGCCCTGCTTTCTTTTGTCCTGTGCAGGGGCTCAGGCAGTGGACAGTCGAGGAAATTGTCACCGGCGTGAACAGTGGGAATGCTGAGTCCCAGCTCCAGGCTACACAGGCTGCACGGTAATGACAGTGCATTAAAGAAATCCTTCCTTTTTCTTTTTTGGTTCCATAAATAAGGCTGAATAACTAATGGCACAGTAACTCTTATGTACCGTCCTGAATGCAGGAAGCTGCTGTCTCGAGACAAACATCCTCCCATTGACCAGCTGATCAGCGCTGGTCTGATCCCTAAGTTTGTCTCCTTCCTGGGACATGTGGACTGTCCTCCGATCCAGTTCGAGGCATCCTGGGCTCTGACTAACATCGCCTCCGGGACGTCCGAGCAGACGGCCGCTGTCGTGGCAGCCGGGGCCATTCCTGCCTTTATTAGCCTGGTCACATCCCCCCACCAGCACATCAGCGAGCAGGCGATCTGGGCCCTTGGAAATATTGCTGGTAATTAATATGAAAACATTCATATTTGTGTTTTAAGTTGCAGTTGGGATAAAATCAAATTTGTTCATTGTTATTTTTTTCCCCTCGTTTTAGGTGATGGATCAGCTCTTAGAGATAACGTCATAAAGCATGGAGCTGTGACTGCTCTGCTCAGTCTGCTGGCTGTCCCTGACCTCAGTGTATTTGGTGTAAGTTCTGATTTTGTTTTAACTTCATGTTTATATCTGAAAAGTTTCAAAAGTTTGTCATGATCAGACTCTACCACTAGGTGGTTTCCTAACTCAAATAATTCTGACCTTCTGCTCCTCTCTCATATTTGAAATCTTTGCAGGCTGGCTACCTGAGAAATGTGACATGGACACTGTCGAACCTGTGCCGCAATAAGAACCCCTCCCCTCCTTTGACAGCCATCCAGCAGATTTTACCCGCTCTCATCCGTCTGCTACACCACGATGACCTGGAGGTGCTGGCTGATGCGTGTTGGGCTGTTTCATACCTGACAGATGGCCCCAATGACCGCATTGAGGTGGTGATCCAAACCGGTTTGATCCCTCGCCTGGTGAAGCTGCTTGGCTTTGAAGTCTTGCCTGTGGTTGTACGTATGAAGTCTTTCTTGTGTTGCTTTTATGTCGATAGGAAGGGTGTAACTTCTCCCCCAATCACCCTGAGGTGCAACTCGTGTTCTCACTGGATGAGTAATGAGTCCTCTCGCCTTTCCTTCAGACTCCTGCACTCCGCGCCATTGGCAACATTGTGACTGGGACAGATGAGCAGACGCAGGCGGTGCTGGATGCTGGAGCCCTGGGCATGTTCCCCCCACTGCTTCGCCACAAAAAAGCCAACATTCAGAAGGAAGCAGCCTGGACTCTGTCCAACATCACAGCGGGGAAGGACTCTCAAATCCAGGAGGTCATCAACGCAGGCCTCGTTCCGTACATGGTTGAGCTGCTCGCACGGGTATGTTTTTTGTGTGTATATGTAAAATTTAATATTTTATACTTTTTTTTAATTACATGATCTATGTGCCTTACGAACTTTTGTCTGCAGGGAGACTACAAAACTCAGAAAGAGGCTGTATGGGCAGTTACAAACTTCACCAGTGGGGGCACTGTTCAGCAGGTGGTCTACCTGGTTCAAGCCAATGTGATTGAGCCTCTTCTGAATCTCCTCTCCTCCAAGGACAGCAAAACGATCCTTGTCATCTTGGATGCTGTTACCAACATTTTCATGGCGAGTCCATTTTATATTTTGCAAGATTCGATGAGTCAGTCTTGGTTTTTTGTTCTTTTGATTAGTTGCTAGGTTGACGATTTAATGACAGCACTGGTGTGTTTTGATCTTAGGCTGGGGATAAAATTGGTGAGTCCGACAAGCTGAGTCTAATGATCGAGGAATGCGGTGGACTGGACAAGATTGAGGCACTGCAGTCACATGAGAATGAGATGGTCTACAAAGCCTCCCTGAACTTGATTGAGAAATATTTCTCTGATGAGGTGGGTACAGTCCTGAAGACTGAGTTCCAAAATGAGCGTTTCTGTGCCTAACTTTTTAAAAATTATTCTTATTAAAGGAGGAAGTCGTGCAGAGTGTCATCCCAGAAGCAACCGATGATGGTTATGCATTCCAGATCGGTGACAACCAGAGCACTTTCAGTTTCTAGATGAACTTCTAATACCTCTCCTCTCCCTACTGTACCATCACTGCTATTGTGCGTCCTTTGTTCATGTCTGTGTGATGTTTTCTGTTTGTATGTATTGTACATACTTTTTTTTAATATGACTGATAAAACAAGTTTGTAAATAAAGTTGTCAGATCGTGTGTGTGGGTTTAGTTTATTGTATCTAAACAGAGTGCTATAGTGTTTTTATAGTAACGACTGTTAGTGTATTTTGAAGTTTATTCACAAACTCTTAACGCGGTTAAAGTCACAATGCATTTAAGTTGTGAACAGGAGCCCTGGAAAAGCTATTTAGAGCTTGCATAATACATATACAAGTGTAACTCCCTAATACTTTAAAAAAAAAAAAAAGTTCGTTCTAAATCTCCAGCCCCCTGCAGGTCATACAAATTTAAAATAAAAAATAACCCGTGGATTTGATCTGCAAGTAGAACCATGATGTGCTGACAGTATAGCCTTACTGCAGGATATTGAAGATTATTTGAATTGGCTTTGTATGGCGCACCAGGAGAGGTACACACATCAAGAATTTGGTGTTCCAATAATCAATTGTGCAATAAAATATACATTAGTGATGTCCAAATAAAATAAATTTAATAAAGTAATTTAATATAAAATCTATTTCAAAATCATTAATCCAATACTTTAAATCTCATGGATTTTTGCAAAGAATTCAACTCAAAAAATAAAATTTCAAAAAACCCATCCATTCTCTTCTGATTTTCAAAATCTTTTTTTAAAAATACAGTTTAATAAAGAGAAATGATGGGTTCAAAAATCAAAGATTTATTTCTGACATTTAAAATGGTGATTCCAGTCCTCATTTTCAAATCCATTTCAGATGATAACCAACAGGCAAGCTGGTTATCTGCAGGTGTGCTGAGAGCAGAGGCGGGAAAGAGGAAGACAAGGGTAGATAAGAGAGGAGAGATGACTAGTAATGAGTAAGCAGCACAGGAGACTGGAGTAGTAGTAGTAGTACTTTGGAGGCAGGAATTCTCTTCCCTGAATGTGCACTTTATTTACAAATACTGATAACAGGATAGCTCAAGTGCCGATGCATATAGTACAATAAATAACAGCATTTTTCAGTGCAAAACCACAGATATCACTGCAAACCTTCAGTGGTCAGTAACTGTGCTATAAACCAGCTCCTTAACGTGACAGGTAAAAACCAGTTTTTCAAAGCAAACCACTTCAAACGTCTCCTGCAGCTCAGTAGCAGGATATGAAACCATGCATCTGAACTACAGTTACCATTCTGTACACCCGCATTTCCACAGCATCCAGCTATACAAACCTCATTAGGGAAGTAAGATTTGACAAGCTATGTGAAAGTAAGGAGGCACAATGTAACGCCAACAGCCAGAGATGCTCACATTAGCCACAAAATTAAAACCACCTGCGTAATGCTGTGTACAAGCCCCACTGTGGCATGGACACAGGTGCCTTGGGCTGTGGAGTCTAGCACTAGGATGTTGGCAGTGGATCCTTTGGGAGCTGATGGTTGGGCGTGGGTCCTCAGTGGATCAGGCTCCAATGCGTTTCATGGATTCTTAATTGTATTTTGATCTTGAAAGTCTGGTGCTGGGTCAACACCTTGGCTTATTTGTCACGTTGCTCGGGCTGCTCATGTAGTCGGGGCCTGTCACTGTGAGGGAGTGTGCTCAGTCTGCAACAGTGTTTGGGCAGGTGGTCCACATCAAGATTACTTCCACATAAAACCCAGGACCCATTAAATTCTAAATAAGTAAGTATAAAGGCCCACCTGGGAGGAAGTGAGTCAGAGATTGTGCAGGTTGATGCTTGGACTGCACAGCAGTGATTACACCCCTTTGTCTTTGTTGTTACCTATAACACTAACTACGTAAAACTATATCTTACATCTCTGAGCTTTATGAATGTTATACGTCCAGACTTTCTAAGGACATATGTGATATTTGCATCTTGCAAAATACCTGGCTAATGTTTTTGTTAACAGTCTCCAGCAGTGCTCATATGGAAAAAAGACAAACTTTGATTGCATTACGTTCAATTTTCACAAATACATGAAAAATAGCTTTTAGTTAAAATCGTTGCAAAGGATTTATGGTGGGGCTTAGCTATGCCTAACAGTTCTCTGATTGCCCGACACAGTTTACTCAACTAAAAAATCTTTTTCTTTTTGGTCACCTTTAAGTGCTGCAGTTCAACTGCCTGAAACCAGTATGTGATCAGTTGCTATACTGCATTTAATAGAAACATCAGCCATGCAGCTGTTGAATACAGAACAGCTCATTTGTGATCTCAATGAGCACGTGTCCCCACAGACCCCACAGTGTTTTTATCTAGCTTTTCCCTGACACCTAGTGGACACTGATGGGTGTGTGGTATATGATGAATATGACTGAATAGAAAAACCAAAGTAAGTAAGTAAGGTTTGCAGTGTTTAAAAAAAAAAAAGTTTGTGTGGGGTGTTATAATATATTTCACTGTGTAAAACCACTCCGACCTACGCCACACTGCATGCTGTGAAAAGTATTACTGGTGTTTATTTACTTTATATACTGTGAAGAGTATAACTACTGTTTATTTTATCATCCTTAGTTGATTAGTGTGTTTACTGGACTACAGTTAGGCCTCAGTTATACCAAGGTAAATACTGGAAGTATCCAAGTCATAAGTGACCCACATGTTGTGCTCAAGCATTTGCACTAAAGAGGTGTTCAGTGTGTATGCATGCATTACGCTTGGACACTACACTATGTGTAATCTGTCCAACAAAACCCATGCTGAGCTCTTCACCTCCTTTCACAGGAGCAGGGAGGGAATCAAACTGCAGCATGACAGATGTGGCGGCTTTGCAAAACTCCTTTTTTTCCCCAAGAAAGACCTGCAAGAGATTTGGAGCAGATAATTAAAGATTAAGCCATCATTTACAATAACACACACACACTTGTACCTCATATAAAGCTGTACTGATTTTTGCAACTCTTATTTAAACAAATAAAATACTTTTAATTTAACATAAGTAAATCAATTCTTTCATCACTACTGACAGAGGTAAAAGACTGTGGCAGAGAGGCATCTCTCCTTATTTACAGTGACCAAGGAGACTCTGCTTATTCACATTTCTTAAATCTGTTAGTGTGATAAAACAAAGAGTACCTTGACCATTCCTTATACCGACCATATTTTTTCTAGTTTGCTTCTACACTCTGAATATGTATTAAAGTCTGGTTACTATGCAGTTAGATGGAAGCTAGAAGCTAATTTCTTGCTGTAGTTCCAGGCAGGCTGCACATTTATACTTTATTATTATTGCCTTTCATGCTATTGCAGCTATATGATGAGCCAGAGGTGTTCAGGCTCAAAGCTCATTTAAATGACCTTCAATACTGTCAGTTTCAGGCACATCACTCGGGCTGCTAGTTAGAGATAAAATCCACTGACTCGTATAGAGTGAGTTTGTTTCTGCCTCATTATTCTTTTCTGCCAGCTTATGTAAGAGTTTGCTGGCCATATGCTGAGTGATCACAACTGTTCCCAGTTACATATAACATTTGGTTTTAAATATCCAATTCTAGTTACTCATGATAACTACTTCGCCTCAAGGTACTTTATATTGTAAGGTAAAGACCCTACAATATTAGGGAGAAAATCCCAAAAATCAAATGACCCCCTGTGAGCAAGCACTTGGCAACAGTGGTAAGGAAAAATTCCCTTTTAACAGGAAGAAACCTCCGGCAGAACCAGGCTCGAGGACGGGCAGCAATCTGCTGCGACCAGTTGGAAGTGAGGGGAGGGAGACAGGACACAAGGCACACTGTGGAGCCAGAGTTTCATAATAACTAGTATAAACACAAAAAGTGAAAAGAGGTGTGTGAAGAAAATACTCAGTGCATCATGGGAACCCCCCAGAAGCCTAGGCCCAATTGCAGCGCAACTACTGAGGAGTCAGGGTAACCTGATCTAGACCTAACTATATGCTGGAAAGTTTTAAGACTAATCTTAAACGTAAAGAGAATGTCTGTCTCCCAAATCCAGATTGGGAGCTGGTTCCACAGAAAACAGGCCTGAAAACTGAAGGCTCTGCCTCCCATTCTGCTTTTAAATTCCCTTATTAACCACAAATAAGACTGCAGACTTACTTGTGGATCCTATAGGCTTGCATTAATACCCAAACTTAATTCGGAGTGTTAATTCAATCCTAAATCTAACTGGAGCTGATTCCTTATCAAGTGTGGCCCAAAACTGTCTAGAAACATTTGACTTGATGTGATTATGTTCCATGGATCCTGGAGTAATTATATTGTTTACATTAACATAGTAGAATTATACATTTCAAATGAAATTCACAGCACCTGCCTGGGGATTTCACTGTATGTAATGTACAGGAAGGGTTTAGTAAGGAACAGCTTTGGCTCAAAAGAGAAAATCAAACTATCCAAAGATGAGATCACGATGATTGCAGAAGGATAGGAAACCAGAAAATACATTATTTGTTGGCCTAAAGCGTGAGTTGGCCATTAATTTTCCCAGGGGGCCACATTAGGAACAGGGCCTATTGTGGAGGGATGGACTAATAAGCTTATAAAGAGATAAAATTAAGATCAGGCAAAACTGAGTCCAGTTTATTGGCATGGCCATGCACAATAGTCCATCAGGAGATCTATGTACAGCTCATCTATTCAGCTGAGTTCACTTGTTGCGTTTACTGCCCCATATATCAGCAGCAGCACATTGGTCGCTAGCTGGAGAGCTAAAGTAGCATGGAGCAAGCTAACAGCAAAGGGTCAGCAGCTTGGAGAAGCTTTATTTTAACTACAGCTTTTATTTGTGTGTTTGCAGCAAATTTTAATTCATGTCTGCACCTTCAGATTCAAGATATGAATGATCATACCGATACTTTATCATCTGAGAAGGGGTCCCCTTCACCAAAGAAGTGAAAACATGAAGGAAAGAGACAACATGACCGGCATCTTCCTCCTTATCTCAAGCCATAAACATTCTCATTTATTCCCGATACTGATATAGACATGCCACCCTCCCATCTCGAAGGAGCTGACAACAAGCCAACTAAACAACAACAGCAGGTTATAAGCTAACATTACATCAGCTAATGTCAGGCTCAGGCTTTCCCTCTGATAAACTGTTTGAGTATATTCTCACACTGTATGACAGTTTATTCACTAAATATCTCAGTCCAACAATGTTAGCTCTGTTTCAAAGAAAGCTTCACTGATACTGGCTAACAGAGGCCAACAGCAGCTAACAGCGACAGAAAAGTTCAGGATAATCAACTACTCACCTCAGTATTGCTCCGACAGAAGTGAGCTTCTCTAACTCATAAACTTTTATTGTATGCTTCAAGAGTAAATACACGTGGATGCATATTGACAGCTGAGGTAAACAGTGGACTGACAGCCTACACTAACTACAGAACAGCAGTCAGTGTTTTTTGTCCTACAATAGCCACCATAGCTAGGGAAGGAAAACACACCTCAGCTGACTGCAATCTACTGACATCTAGTGGTGAGATTTTACACTTTGCATCTTTAACGTTTATGTACATCAAGAATTCTGTCTCGTTTTTTTTGCACTGTGGCCTTATTGGATCAGACGCTTAGAAATATCATTTCTGTCCTCATTGTCAGCATCACAAACTCAAGGATAAAACTACTTGAGCATGAAGTCAAAGAGGCTTGAAAGAATGAAAACTTGAGTTCAAGTTACCATTGAACTATTTTATTGATTAATAAGAGTGTGTGTATGCATGTCTGTGTGTGTGCATGTGTCTGTGTACATTTAATTTCATTATAATCCATTAAGATATAGTAGAAATCAATTCTTGAACACAAACTTCTTTTTTCTTTTTGCTACTCTTGTGTAAAGTGTCCTTGGGTTTCTTGAAAGGTCCTATACAAATCAAAGTTATTATTATTATTATTGAACAGAAACGTTCTCTTGCTAGAAAGGGTAACAAGGACATCTAGGGTACTTTGAAGACCCATGAAAAACCATCATCACTGTAGGTTTGGAACAACTTTTCAGATGATGGTTATTCAGGGCTGAAATATTTACTGGGGAATTATTCTCAGTTTACTTACTGGCAGTGAAGAATACAACTTATTATTTATCACAGCCATTCCCAAATTCAAGTGTGTGGCATTCAACTGAAAAACCATAAAATCCCATGGGCCCACACAGTCTTGAATCGTCACTTTAATCAAAAAAGAGAGAGTGACCTATTTCCTTTACTTTTTGTTAAAAAACAAACAAACAAACAAACAACACAGGCTGCTGACTATAAAATGCCAATGTTAGTGTAACATCCAAAGTCTAAAGGCCAATGTGCCACCCACCTGCCTCCGAGACCTTAACTTAAATATAATGGTTGTAAATTTAGGGCAGAGTAATGACTAATATCATAAACTAACTACCTCCTATTACCAGTTTTAATTCACTGTTTACATAAGAACATGTATATAAATATGTAGCTGTACATAGTTATAAGTAATTTTATATTTAATTTCTGTTATTACTGCTTATTAATACAGGTCATTAATTAGATACACATATACGGTGGCACTGAGAGGTCAAATGCACTGCAATTTAAGAAAACACTAGAAAATAGAAAAACAGCCAGCAAAACAGCTTTGTTAGTGCTGTGTGATACTGAAAAGTTTGGTAGTGATCCAATACCAAGTAAACACAGAGCCAGTATTTCTGATACCAAAACTGATACTGATACTTTTAACCTATAAGGCAGCTTATGTAGGGATAAAAAGTGCCTCATAATTTATGAGATGAATCATCAATTTGCAAATGGTGAACACATTTTAATGACCGCAAAATCACTGTGATGTTTTACTTTCCACTATAATTAGTTGACAGAACAAAAAACAAAACAAAAAAAAAACCTCTCAGCTTTTCATGTATTTCAGGGGCGTTGAACTCCAGTCCTCGAGGGCCGGTATCCTGAAACCTTTCCATGTGTCCCTGTTGCAACACACCTGAATAAAATTTGTAAGTCATTAGCAAGACTTGACTGCATGTCGATGTGGCAACCCCTAACCCTACTCAAGTAAATGTAGATAAAAGTGTAAGTTTTTTTCTTTAAAAAAGGACTTCTAAAACTGTTTCTATTGCATCATGTTCATTCACTCTTGAGCTGCTGTGACATGAATCAAATGGCTGAATTGCCACCTCAGCCTGCAGTCAAGTTCTATAGCGTCTTGCTAATGACCCTACTAATTTTATTCAGGTGTGTTGCAGCAGGGACACATGGAAAAGTTTCAGGACACTGGCAACGGGCAACTTTTTTTGTTTATAGGATTTAAATTAAACAGACATGACAGTCAACACAAAAAGACATTTTTTCATGGTGCATTTTTAAGATATATTTTTAAATAAATGAAATAACTAAAGGTGGCATGGTGGTTAGCACTGTTGCCTCACAGCAAGAAGGTCCTGAGTTCAATTCCACCATCAGGCCGGGGTCTTTCTGTGTGGAGTTTGCGTGGGTTCACTCCAGGTACTCTGGCTTCCTCCCACAATCCAAAGACATGCAGTTAGTGGGGATAGGTTAATTGGAAACTCTAAATTGCCCATAGGTGTGAATGTGAGTGCGAATGGTTGTCTGTCTATATGTGTTAGCCCTGCGACAGACTGGTGACCTGTCCAGGGTGTACCCTGCCTCTCGCCCCAAGACAACTGGGATAGGCTCCGGCCCCCCCCCCCCCGCGACCCTGAAAAGGATAAGTGGTAGAGAATGGATGGATGGATTATAAGATAAGTTAACTCTTTATTGTCATTGTACAGTCATACCTAATACA
>VVHJ01036297.1:51899-67253 GCA_015107715.1 Tylochromis polylepis | reverse complement strand
ACTCTATTTAGTCATTAGCACTCATCAGGCAATGTCTATGGGCAACTGACTGCACTCAGACCAAAGGGGGCTGAATAATTATGCACACCCCACTTTGCAGTTATTTATTTGTAAAAAATGTTTGGAATCATGTCTGATTTTCGTTCCACTTCTCACGTGTACACCACTTTGTATTGGTCTTTCACGTGGAATTCCAATAAAACTGATTCATGTTTGTGGCTGTAATGTGACAAAATGTGGAAAAGTTCAAGGGGGCCGAATACTTTTGCAAGCCACTGTACAAGACTTTCTCTCAGGACAGTGTGGGAGATGTTAAGCAAGCAGTTTTTACTTTCATTGTTTAGACTGGTGAGATTGAGACACATAGTGTTTATTTTTGTTTGCAGTTGTTTGTTGGTTAGATTAAGTTGAGGAAAAGATTGAATATGTAAAATTTCTTATATTTCCATAATTGTCACTGCTGGGATGCTAGTTCTGAACCTAGCAATGAAGACAGTGAAGGGGAAGGTTGGGTAAGACATCATAGTACAGTCTTACTATGATAAAATGCGTACTGGTTCCTACTGATAGATAAATGTAGGTACTGGAGAATAACTGGGTAACAACTGTCAGTATTAAGGTATGTGATAAGTAAATTAGACTGCAAATATTTTAAAGTAAAAAGTGCCTTCAGAGTATTTTAAAACAAAAAAGTCATAAATTATACTTTAAGCATTCAAAGTAATCAAGAACAATGTTTTAATTAACATGCCACATCAACTTTTGAACAGAATAAATTGAATGTTAAACAAATAATACATTTTAAATTGTACATTTAAACATTTTCAATTATACACTGAAAAGCCAAAAAAACAAAAGAACAAATTATCTTGAACTAACTAATCCAACCCTTAATTTCAAATAAATTCAGATAATCAAAGCGTCTGAAATACCAATTATTTAGAATTTTTCTTTGTACTTTTCTTTTTATTTATTTATTTATTGCTTCTGAAATCTTTCTGGAAGCTATCGCCACTTGAAAAACACAACATTTGGAGGACTTTACAGCTTATTTCCTAAAAAAAATGCATTCACATTGTTTATCCATAAAATATACTTACAGTATAATTTATTTTTCTTTTTAAAGTGCTAGCTGTTACCTCCTTATATGTCTGTGCCTACTGGTAAGCATTTTCAGGTACTGAAAATTACCGGTATTATGAAGCGCTACCAAAGATTCTTGCTTCCAATGGCTGCACATATATTTGACCACATCAGTGTGCCAGAACCACGCATGATGGAATTCAGTTCTCACAAGACCAGGCAGATTTGCACCCACAATCATCTGCACAGGCTACACATACAGCAAGCGACTCAGTTCACGGTGCAAATTTTTGACATTGCATGCAACAGTAAATACCTTGTATGGTCAGCAGTATTAATTCCTGTAAGTAAGGGAAAATGTACACAATTTGGAATATGTGGTTTAAGGGCAATGTTGGGCAACATCTTGCTACATTGATTGCTAAGTTTAGCATGTTAGCACGTTAAATTTACACTGAACTGTGTTCTAAGCACAAGGTTTGCTAATGGGAATGTAATCGTTTCTGTAGTTATGTGGTCATAAAGTAAATTAGTAACAAAATTAAGTTTTAGTGTAATCTGGGGTGAGATGATTAGCTGTTGGATCATGAAACTTATCAGAATTCAGAAGAACGGGACATAAAACAAATTTCATGGCAAGCAACATCTTTTAAAAACAATCCACTTCAAAACACAAATGTCCACCTTATAGTGGTCCTAAAGGAAAGGCAATGGGAGTTTGTTGACTGAGGACAGAAGTATTGTTAATAATTTTTAATATATATTTTTCTGTAGCTGACAGTCATGATAACTAAGCTGCTAGCATGGTTGAAAAGGCCATCCTATCTAAATACTGAGGTGCTGTTTTTATTGTGTCTCCCCATCACCACTTTTCTCTATCAAATGACTAATTAAAATCCCCATTTTTTTAAAAGTTACTGAGGGAACTGGCTCTTTATTTTAGATTTTGCTTTGCTGAAATCAGGGATTGACAGACTCTCTCTTTGGCCCAGTAGTGGCTTGTTTGAGTCTGACAGCTCGAATACACTGATGCTTTGGTCCCTGTAAAGCCAGTCAACAGAAACTCCTCAGCAAGAAAGTTAATCCTTCATGAAGTTGACAGTATAGACAATTATTTATGTAAATGGGAGGCGGAAAGCAGCTCATACAGTGGCACTTCACTGCTCCGGTGTCGACACTGGAGAACAGAGCTGCAGTGAGGAAAGGCTGTCTCTGCTGCCACACATTTAAATGGAAAACACACAGAATATACATAGTGACATGCAAAAGAAGCTTTTTCCAATACTGTAATTACTTTGTTCATTAGATGAATACAAAACATCGCTTTTATACTGATTTTTATTCCTCTCCAGCTCTTTTAATGAGATGAGGTCCTATAGAGCAAATTTAAACACATGTATGTTCACATACATTCTGGACAGCCAGTTTATAACTGCTTTTAAGTGACCTGTAGACTGACACTGCTGTATGATGACGGGTAAATATATTCAAGTCAATAATTTGGCCTAGAAAAATGCCAGAAGAACCAAATATGTATAAGAAAGTTCCACGAGGCTTTACATAAATGTTATTTATATGTGACTGAAAGATTTTTATCTGAAACTAATGGTTGATGACACGGGTATAAAGTCTTTTACATTCAAAGACTCTTTTGCAGTTTAAAAGCCTGTGACCCCCCCCTCAGACTTATCATGAACCGAATATTTTAGTGTGAACTTTTACAAATGGTTGTACGTGTTTAGGCATTTGCTTTATATTTAGGTGCTATTGAGAAATAGAAAGACAAGAGTTAAACTGAATGAACACTTTACTTTCTTAACTTTGAACATTTTTTTAAAAACCTGCAGCTTAAAATCAAATAAGTCACCCACTGAACAATAACCGTAACCCTTATTAACTGGAGTATTTCTAGAGACATAATTAGATAAAGGTATATCAGCATTTCTAGATTTTAAATCAAAAATAGTTTGGTGCATAACAGCAAGAAATTACAATGGGCAAAATTAAGAAAAACTATATCTTATATATTAGAATTCACCACACAGAGACAGAGAATGATATGCACTCGTGTTTTTTGGTTTTTTGTTAATATATCTCAATATTTCTCTGTGTCTTGCCTCTTCACACTTCACAGCAATCCCTGATGTTCAAGCACTAAAGCTGATTTTAAAGTCGACCGCTTCTAGCAGGTCAACTCGCTTTTTTAAAGAAATCCCCCCCAAAAAAACACATAGAAAGTAACAGTTTTTAAAAACATTACAGGCTCATGTTATGGTTTCATCTGTAGGGGCGTGTGAGGTTCTTCATTTGGCCAGCTAAAGTCACAGCCCGCAGCATTTCCTGAATGTGTATTGGAGTCAGATGGCGCGTATCTGCCCGTTCACTGGACTCTCATTCATAGTCAAGGTGAGGACCAAAGCCCAGCAGGCCCCTGTAATACCTAATGACTCCCAGTGTCAAAGTGATAGAATCAAGTCGTTCTTGATCGTTTAGTAAGTGGCTTCATAAAGTCATTAGTGAGGAATGTGTGTGGACAGGAAAGACTGCGATTACAGTGCATGTTAAATATGTCGAGCAGGTGAGAAAACGATCCCTTTCACCGCAGCAGTAATGATGATGATGATGATGATGATAGTGTTTCTCTTTGCTTTTGTAAAGCTACACGGACTGAGTTTGTCACTTTCATTTGTATAGCTCTCACTCCTCTGTCATGTGCCCATGAGCTGAAGTAATATTTCTGGCATCCATTGTTTTAACATGATGGCTTTGATCCTGAAAACTCCTCGCAGTAACTTGTTGAACAGGGAGTAAAACAGGAAAACAGACGCAGGTAGGCAAGGCTAGACTTACATTTCCGGGAAAACATTTGCTATAAACAGCAACCACACTGGTTTTACTGTAGGTAAACGTAGGTTTTACTGTGTTTTGTTGGAATTTTTACTTCATTGTTTTATTTTATTTCATGCTACTTTAACTGTATTGTATGAACATTGTTAGCTGAATTATCTTTTATACAAGCATTTATTACGCAACTTGATTATATACCAAATGTGAGAATGTGAGGTTCATTTCTGCCGACAGCGCTTGTGTTTTTTTTATGATTCTTGTGTGCTTTTGATTAAAAACAACACCTTTATTGTCTAGCTTTGTGACTGCTCCTTGTGTAAACTTTCACAACTGACTAAATCGCAAATGAAATGAGAATCTAAATGCCACCCCATCATTGACAGACTACTGTGATTTTTTTTCCCCTATAGAAGCAAAGGTTTGCATGCTTGTTGGCTGTATTAACATAACTTTTACAGCATCTGTCAGAGCAGCTAATAGATCTCTCATATTCCACAAACTGAAGTTAAAACTCTGATGATTAAACTGGGTTACTACATGTATGAAATTGTTTCACTTTCTGTTAAATTTTAAGATTTATGCATCATGTTAATTGGACTTTATAAATGGAGTTTTGGTTGTTCACCAAGTGTGTGTGTGTGTGTGGGGGGGGGGGTGATTTTACTGTATGACCCCTTTATCTTTGTGAGTGGACCACTCACAGAAGTAAAACAAATACCAAGAGGTGAGAGAAACATGAGCCATCTCTACATGCAGCCAGATGCTGAATGACTAAGTGATGCTGATGAGTTTCAAGCTTTTGCTGAGAGCCTCATTTGGGAAGGGTGGCCTACTGAGCTATTAGAGCGCAGGCCTTAGTTGTCTTTCTTCTCTCCAGACATGACTATGAAAAGGGAACTCCCCTGGACAAAGGTGCGTGTATTCCATGTCTGGGTCCAATACACAAGCATGCTCTGTGACTACTTTGACCCAATGAGGGTTTTATTTAAGGTTAACTCTCAATATAAAGAGAAGGAGTGTTGTTGAAGATGAAGTAATGTTATTAGATTAAAGATTTACAGCTGAAATATTGGAGGATTTGGCTGAAAATAAAAACAGAAATATATTAAGCACAGTTCAGACTTAAAATTGAGTTTCTTTTCTTTTCATTTTTAGTCTAAAATATCCAGAAAATGCAGGAAATTCCCACAGCTCAATGTGAATCCATTAAAGAATTTATTTATGTTCTATATTCCACTTTTGTCCATCTTAATAGAAAAGAAACCTGGAAATATACTCATTTAACAAATTAGAACATAGCTTTTGGATTTAAATGTCTCTTAAAATAGACCTAGACTATTTTTGCATTTGCGTGCTAATTGTCTTGGCCTCACAGGAAGAAGGTAAAATTAATAATTCCTGTATTTTTCACTTCTTTTGATAATTTTTTACACTACAATACTCCTTTCCTCCAAGTCAGAAAATAAGGCCTTATTCGACAAATAATTTCCAAAGCTGTTTTAACTCTGAAACCTCTTACATTTGCCCACCACCTTAAAGCCTTTCCTTTTCAAGACTAAATGTGAATTAAAGGACTTGTCGGGCAGAGGTTTTCCGCAGTACACGCCAGTAAACACCGGTCATGGGGTGGGTGGTCCGGTCGTAGAGGCGTCAGAAGAAGGATCCTTTATTGTTCAGGCTGACTCGAGAAAGTCTGTGTTTGCCCTCTTCATTAGACATTCTAGTGTCAGCCAAAGAGAATAAATATATCGAACGGAGGTCAAAGGGAATGAGCGCTTCGCTTCGGTGTTTAAATGTGTTTTAACAGTTACTTAAGGCTCGGGAGACGCTCTCTGCCACTTCCAAATGATGGAAATGAGCCTGGAAAGTTTGCAGAGCTGGCAATAATCCGGGTTGAAAGAGAGGATGTTTTTTTGTCCTAGGGTTAGTGTAAAATCACCCCCTTTGAACCAAAAACGGGAAAAGAAAGAAAGAAAGAAAGAAAGAAAGAAAGAAAGAAAGAAAGAAAGAAAGAATCGTTTTAAAAAATATACATTTATGCAAAATAACTGTGCTGTGGCAAACTTTTATAATAGACCACATTTTGTATTTTTAGACCATAAACAAACCCGAGCTCAGATTTAGAACAACTGTAGATTGTTTGAGGAATCAGCCAAAGCCTAGCTTTCTCTGAGAAGCTACGTTGAAAGGACGGGACAGATCAGCCTGTGGATTAACGGAGTAATTGAGATTAGCGGAGCTGCAGTTTGGTAAAACCAGCAGCGCTGTGCTCACCCGCTGAATTTGACGCCTCAATTACGCAGGGCTGTTATTCAGTTTCAAGAACCACACCGCTGCTGCTAAAAGAAACACTTTGGGAATAGAGTGCATTCGTTTTATACAGGAAACGCATCACAAACTGTTAACACACAGACGCGGTGCTTGATTTACAACTGAAAACGCGTATCTTAGCGTGGAATTCAGAAAACAGGATACAAAACAGAAAGCAACGCAACATTCCCTTTCTCTGTAGCTTAAAGAAAGCCTCCAATTATGAAGTGACTTGTTACTGTGCTTAAAGCATCTGTCGACCAGCCTGAACTTAAAGGACACCAAAATAAGATGATTTGGTAACATCAAGGCTTTCCCAGCGGTAATGATTACATTTGGATTTAAGATCCATGCAAGAATTTGTACCCTAGCAAATCTCTTGAGTTCGCCCCCCCGCCCCAGCCCTCTTCAAAAGGCTGCTCATTCAAAGGGTTAGGATGTTTGACAATCCCAGCTTGTATTACTCCAGCAATTAATTGGATACCTTGTCGGGATGTTCGCCTCTCTCATCTGCTACTTGGAAAGACAAAGAGCCGGCGGGGGGGCTGTTGACACCACCGTGCGTCTCTGGAGTATAAATTGAGACTCTCCGCAGAGGAGCAGCAGTCACCTTCCTGCTGCACTTGGAGAAACAACTTCTTTTTTTTTTTTAGCAGAGACCTTCAAGAACTAATTTCAAACATCCGTCAGCATGCAGGTACCGAACGGGCCGATCGGAGCGTATGGATACTCCGTGCGTAATTACGCACCAGCGTCGCTGCACCCGCACTACCGGGGAGGGCAGTGCGAGTCGAAGCCACCCAGTGGGAAATCTTTCACTATTGAGGCTTTGCTCGCCAAACCCGACACAACCAGCGGCCGCACGAGTCCCGCTCAGTGCGGAGTGAAATACGAGCCAGCAGCACCCGCCCTGCCTTTTACCGGACACGTAGGTTTACCGATAGGACCAGCACCGTGGGTTTGCTCCTCACCCAACGTGTTACACTCAGCGATCCACACGCAACCTGGATATTCCGTCTACTGCTACCCACCTTTCACCTACCAGCCGTCGTGTCGCGGCGCACTTTACGCTCAAGGTAAAAAAAAATTTAAAAAGCACTTTGTGTCCGTAGAAACGGAGACGTTTACGTGGCAGTGTGTGTGGTTACATGTGTCATCTGTTCAGCAGCTGCAGTGCCAAAAATCAACGTGGGGCTACATTCGCTCAAAACGAAAGGTGGGAGGTCAAAGAGGATGCGCACCAGCTTCACCAGCGAGCAGCTGTCCCGCCTGGAGAAAGAGTTCGCCCGGCAGCAGTACATGGTCGGATCGGAAAGATTCCTCCTAGCGTCTTCTCTGCAGCTCACCGAAGCTCAGGTAAGAACATCTTACCTGACAAAACACAGTTTAGGTATTCTTTCAGACATCTCACACACCTCTGTCATTTTATATAAAGGTACTATTTCTAAGTGTCTTCTTTCTTTTTTGTCTGTAGGTCAAAGTCTGGTTTCAGAACAGACGCATCAAGTGGCGCAAACAGAGTCTCGAACAGCAGCAGGCCAAACTGGCCAAACTGGGCCTGGCTGCTCCACCGAAAAGCCCCGGATCTCAAGGGAACGGAGATGACGGCGATGAGGATGAAGAGTTCTCCGAATCGGATGTCGATATTGACGTATCTGAGGACTCCAATGACCACTGTTGATCCAACCACCGGACTTTGACTAAAAAAGATTAAAAGATTAAAAAAGAGGACTTATATATATATATATATATATATATATATATATATATATATATATATATATATATATATGAGAAAAGAGGCTAATAGTCTCCAACTAAAAATATTTAATAGATTTATAGTTTTGTTTTGTTTTTAATTTAATTTTCTCCATGTATTGCCCTTTTGATGAGTTTGTTTTTGTATGTCTGAAATATAAAGAAATGTATTTTATGAAATGAATGGAAACCTTGTCCTGTTCATTCCTTTATATCCGGTTAGAGAGATTTCAGAAGTTTAAGGCAACCGCAGCAAACTCAGAAAGCTGATTTTTCACTCATTTACTACAAAGATTAGAAAAGTTCTCTTTCTTTATTACTACACATCTCTGTAACATACAGCATATTCTTCAAATCTGAATTTTTAATAGTTTGAGTGAATTTGCTGGGGTTCATTATTCATTGTCAGTGAAATGGGATCACACAGTTATGAAGACGCAAATGAGTTCATGTCTTAGGGGTTAAAATCTTAACAAATTGCACTTATTTTAAACAAACATTAACTTCAAATCTGGTTCAGTTAGTGTTTTAGAGAAAGACTTGAAATCCTGTTTTCAGAGCCATCGTTTAGATATTTTAGAGTCTTATTTAACAAATAAATGAACTTTTGTCTTTGCTACTCTTAATGTGTCCTAAGCATGTCCGTCCTGTGCCTTTCTGGACTCTGCTCATTTTCCCTCTCATCTCATTCTGCCAAGTTTGAGGATGATGGGAGATATTTCCTTCCAGGTTTGATCCAATGTAAAGTCTGGGTTCCCCTCTGGTTTAAGCTAAGCAAATACATAAGCAGCTCAGGGATTAGCTGGGATATCTGTAACCCAGGGTGGTAGGGGTCACTGTGTCTCGGAGCAAGAGAGCTGGGTCTCACTGCTTAATCTGTTTAAATGGTCAATACGACCGTTCTCACTGCTTCTCAGTGTACAGGGCTTCCACATGCCCACCCACCGCCAGCGGGTGTCCTGTCTCTGCGCTACTGAAACTCAGCATCTTTCTTTCCAGGCAGAAAGGGACTCATGCTGTCTGCCTGGCAGACATGAGGGATAAAACAGGAGAGAAGACAGCACGTAGAAAGGATTGGGACGTACGAGTCCATCAGAGCAGGTAATTGGGCTGGTCAACCTGAAACTCGTTGGTCACATTAAACAAAGAAGGGTGATGGGAAAACGCAGCATCTGCCTCTTTAGTCTTAAAAACATATGATGACACATTTCGTGTTAACAACTGCACGGTCACAAGCACAACAGAAGGTGGAAGTCAGGGATGTCAAATAGATTTTAGTTGTTGGTCACATAAAGCTAATTTTGACCTTAAGTGGTGGGCTGGCCAAGTGAAATTACAAGATAAGTGTGTCAGGAAAGAAAAAGTTTTGGTAGTTCATTGCCCAGACTGTCCTGTAATTGTAAAATATAACGTTTTCATTATTGCTCTGAAAAATATCTGGGTTTTTTCTTTTCTTTTCTTTTTTTTTTTTGTTTAACTGCTGACTGATTCTAACCAGGAACATTTCTGTTATTTAATTGTGTATCTTTTACTGAATTACTTTGGTATAGTATGAATGCCAATTGGAAAGTCGTCTTTATTAGCAGGAAAAGCTGGAAAACCTATAAAAACACAGCTAAAAGTTCCTAGCTAAAGCTATGCACGCCTTTGCATTTTCCAAAGCCCTCCAGAAGGCCGGCTTGGAGTCTTTGCTGGACCAATTTGGGCCCCCAGGCCTTATGTTTGATACCCCCGATATAACTAATTGTGTGAATTTGGCCTTCTATGGTTGCGAATTTGGTTGCTGACAGATTGTTAGCACAGATATCATAAGCAAAAAATGATCATTCCAAGTCATAATTTAGTTTCTATGCTCACTTTATTTTACCCGAGGCAAAGAACAATTATACAGACATGACATTTGGAAGAAAAAAAAACACAATTTCCCCTTGACTAAACAAAGTAACAAACTAAGCAAAGGCAATCATATTCAATCAACAGAACAACTCCAGATGCAGAGACACTGCTACTTTTCTGCTGAGGTACTTGTTTCTGTGTGCAAAATGTATTTCAGAATAAAGGTTTCTTTTCCAAACCCAATATACAATATGTTCCATGACCAACAGTCCACTCAAGCTGACTAATTCACTACAAAAAGTTCAACAAAATCAGGTCAGACACTGGGCAGAAAGACGAAATGCGACAGTTTGAAATTACTTAGCAGCTTCCATTCGTAACTATTCCATTCTTCAATATTCATTTCCCTGCGCACTGGAACATTTCTTTTTCTTCTTTCACTGCCGATCAATTTAACTGGTTAAAAAACAAAAACTCAGAGTGCAGCAGTGACAAGGAGAAGACAGCTGGTAACCGTATCAAAGAGAAGAGTTTAATAAACGCTAACAGAGCTGATCTCTTTCACTGTCTCTTGTCCGCCACCCCCTGCCTGCTCTCTCTTGGTGCCCCCGTTTGGCCTGATTATGGCTTAAGCACCGCTGAAGGAGCAGAATTTGTGTAAAACCACAGAGAGCCGTTTCTGATGTGATCAGCCGGGAATCAGAGCCCCCTTCTCCTCTTCTCTCTCCACAGCTTGACGTAATCCCATTGAAGGACAGAAAGAAGCAGCCAGAGGCCTGGGAAAACCGAGAGAGACCAGGGGAGGGGCGGTGGGGGTCACCGGGCTCATCGTCTCAATTAGCACAGGGCACCTTAACGGCTGGATGCTTGCCAGCGCTGGCTGTGCTTCTTAAGACGCTCTGCTGGGTCCGAATTGAAGGCTTTTCTGAAAGGAAACTGTAACATCTTCACTTGTCTCTTGACTCGTCGCTCTCATCTGCTCTCGTGAGCTTTGCATTACACAATTTGTCTTGGCGACACAAACACAGTGGGCAATTCTGGTTTATCCACACGGGTCTCTTCAGTGTGTCTTTGTTGGGCTGTGTTAATCTGAAACAACTCATCAGCAACTATTTTGATAACTCACTTGAGAGAAAAGACCAATCTTTGCTGGTTTTATCGTTTAGAGCGTGCACATTTCAAGCTATTGTCCTTGCTCAAAGCTCAAAATGTTGGGAGAATCTATATTAGGGCTTCCATGAATAAGTAATTGCGACTAAATACTAATTTTAAAAATTAATTAGTCAATTTGAGTCAAACTGAGTTTCTCGTATTTGAAGCTGATGTCTCCAAGTCGCTTTCTTGGCCTCAAGAACAGATCAAACCCTAACCCTATTTGTGGCAATGATGACCCTTATTTGCACCAGTGAGGGCTGTTTTATACTAGCTGTTTTATATTGTCTGGTGTACCTAATTAATTGGCTACCGAGTTTCTCCCCACCAAAAATGTAAATACAGTTCGTCATATGACTCCGATGAGTTCTTCTTCACCTTCAGATTGTAATGCAGCTTTGAGGAGGTGTGAAAGTTCTCATGCAATTCAACGACCTGCAGCTCCAATGGGGAGAGCGCATCACGCTTTAACCAACATGCGTTTTAGGGCAGGCGATTGTAAATGGGGCGGGGGTCGGTCCCTCTTTGCATTTTATTTGCAGAGGTAAGGGCCACTCTACTCCATCTAATAGTCATTAGCTTTCATTACAAGCGTTTGAAGTAGAGGCAGGGCTTTGTCTCGACGTGAAAGGCTCGCATTTGAGATGCACAATGACTTCTGACACGGGCACGGACAAGAGGGGCTCATGCTCGGAGAACAGACTGCTTCTTTTCTTTGTCAGGAAACAGCAGTTCCTGTTAACATTGTATACAGCGACGGAGGACGCCATTAAACAAGCTGCAGGCTAAAACGGAAAGACCGCTGGATATCCGCTGTTACGCTCGACAACAAAACCTTTAATCAATTAATTGTCATATTTTAATTGTATCGTATCTGACATCTCAAACTGGAATTTCAGACATATAGCCTTAACACTAATGCATTTTCCATCCCATAATTTTTTTTCCCAGGCCGTGTCAAAAGTGGGATGTTTGTTTAGGCCGGTGGAGGAGTGGGGCCCGTACAGGTGGCTGAACGACCCCACTTCTTATGCAGGTGCCACAAACGCAGCGACGTGCTACTTTTCTCATCTCGTTATAATGGGGTGAAATTTTCCAAGTATTTAAGTGGAAGAGATTAGTTGAACACACAACGCTAATGCGAAACAAAATGGCCAATTAGTTTATTAATGAACGGAGGAAGGGACCGAGGTGGTCTGCGGGCTGATTTGATCTCATGGCTTTGATCAGCGTTAGGAGATCACGACCAGACAACACACGGTGCTGATCTTTGTCACACAGCACCAAAAGCGGAATACTATCCCAATATTTATTTATTTATTTCGTTTTAATTCGGTGATTAAAGTGATTTTTTTTTAAGTTTCATAAAAAAATAATATGCATCAGTTAAAACTTATAAGCCCTCTTGAAGCCCCTAGCCAACCTGGAACCGCTGCGGTCACAGCTTCCCTTTGACCTCTGTGGATAAAGTCAAAATCCTTACAGCCTTAGCGAGCCTCGCCTCGACCGCTAGATGGCAGCATTGACATAAAAGTCGGGTTTTTTCAATGAGCTGTGGGAGCATTTCAATTTTCCGCCACTAGAGGGCAGCACTAATCTAAACTGCAGTCTCTTCACAGTGGGTTCCTTTTTTGACTGTGAGGAACTGAACAGTTTAAAATGAATAATTAATAGATTATTATTATTGTTATTATTGTTGTTGTCAACTTCATATCAGGTAATTAACATTTAAAATTATAAGAAACAAATTGCTACTAAATTATGAGTAAAAGCAGGCTGTTTAGGTTTTACCGTAACTTTTCCCCCACTCCCCCCTAAAGATACCGGTTATTTCTAGCTCCTGCAGGCTAACTGCATCTTGGAACATCTAACTGATAGAAAACCGAGCTCTCTTTTAGGTTTTCTTATCGGACAGAATGTGCAATGATTTTTTTCTCCGGTCACACTGGACATTTTCATACGTGTGTTCTGAACCCGGCTTTAAAGAGTTGTCATTTATCTCATTTTATTGGATTCTTCAAGCACTAAATGAGAATTAAGATCTCAAAAAGGTTCAAATTGTTACAGCTGCTACATAGAAATGTCACTATAAAAGCTTTAAGGGAAAAAAATCCATTAAACAATCAGTGCACTATTCTTGAAGATCACTTTGGTCAGGCTATGAGTAATAAGGGGGCCTCGGGGGTGAAATCAACAACAGGTACGGAACAAGGTTAGAGCGCTTTCCTTTGTTTTTTGTCACAGCAGAGCGATTTGATCATCTATTAACCAGCCGCGATCAGGGTCAGCGCGTAAAGGCCCACAGGGTTTCATCATTAAACTCAAGGCGGCATTTTTAACCGACTCAGCCATCCCACAAGTTCCTGCTGCTGATGCTCCGTGTGCACCGTTAAGATAGCTGTGAGCTGTGTGACTGATTCCTGAAACGTTTCCCTATAAAGGCGATGTATTCATCTGCGCTGTTTCCTTATTCCTGTCATCTCTCTTTACATTCTCCACCACTATAGGCTTATACATGGAACTCACCGCTGACCTATACGACTAAAACATTCGTGAAGGTTAAATTAAAAGAGTTAAAAACTCCAGAGTTTAATTTAATAGCTGTTTCGTGGCAGACCTTTCAATAGAAACTTGTAATTATGCCACAGATATGGATGATTTCCTGGCAAACTGTATTAGGAATTTATGATCCACCAAGAATGAATTTTAAAATAACCGAATAGCATTTATGCCTCGCCACAATCCTCACCGTGCAATTATTGTAACTAAAAGAAATGGAAGTGTTCAAGGAACAGCCCCATATCAAGCTTTTCGAACAATGACCCATTCCCAGAACCGATTGCTGTCTTTAGGAGCCTTTAGCTCTAAAAGCCTAATCAACAGCTTGTTTTACCTCATAATTTCCATCGGTAATGATTTTCTAATGCAACCCCAACGCGAAGGAGCATATTAAGAGGATAATTATTAACTTGGTTAGCGCGCAATGGAAGCCGAGCGCCGAGGGAGCAGCTCCAGTAAAGACAAACAGGCTTTCACCTGCTAAACTGTCCGCACAGAGGACAAACTCACAGTCGTTTTTTTAAAAATATAAATAAAAAAAAAAGCAAACAAACCACGAGGCGAATTAATGGCGCCGTTTTGTGCTTACAATAAAAAGTTATTAAAATAATAATAATAAATAAGCTAAATTTGTAGCATAAAAACGCGAGCACGCCATTAAAAAATAAAAAAAAATACATGTTGTGATCTGAAAGATGCTTCGATCTCATTGGCCCAAATTTACAAACGCTTGCTTGACTACATTTACATTTATATAAAGGGAAACAACTAAAGCTAAAAATAACATCTGTAAAAAATATCGTTTCTTTCTTTTTCTTCTTTTTTAACCAGAGCTATTAAGTCAAACGTGTACTTATTATTGCACCAGTTGAAAAAAAATTAAATCCACGGAAAATTACATTTAAAAAAAACAAACAAACAAAAACCCCGCAAAAGTAAAACCGAGCAGCGGCACACCTCACACTGTAGAGAGAAAGGATGTTCGATGCTCTGCTGCGGGGAGTCTGACTCTCCAGTATCAACAGCATTCTTCACTGATTCATGTCGTTGTTGTTGTTGTTGTTGCTTTTAATCTTATGAAAATCACATAAAAACATGAAAGCTAGCTGTGGAGCTTCGACTGTAGTAATAATAATAACACCCATAAAAGAAAAATAACCGGATTTGAAGGTAAAACTTTGCATTGACTTATTCTGAGAGGCACATATATCTCATAATATAAATCTTTTTTTGTTCTTGTGTGTCTGTGTTTGTAATGAGAGTGAAAGAGAGCCAAAACGTTGGTTCAGTTAAAGGTGAAGGATCCAAAGTGTCTCACTGAGTCAGCTTTTTTTTTAAAACTTCTTAACGAGCATGAGTCAAATACTGACACTACTGAGAATTCCTGAACTGGATGAATATGCTCTGGGACGAGTGGGACCTTCTCACTCCCGCAGGCGGACTATTTTTTTTTTCCTCCTTTAGAAAAACTCGACATTAAAGCTGAACGCGACATGCAATGACCCATTAATTGGAGCATGCTAGTTTTTCTCAGCGTGCCCCTGTAACTAAGCCGCCCGGTCTTGTGTGATCTACAGAGCAGGTACTTGAGGAGACTTATTGGCAGGTGCTCTGGTCCAATCAGCTCCCTCTTTCCGCGCAACGTCAAGCCACATGGAAGGTTTCAGGCGCTTTTCTTGGTGAGCATTTGCGCGCAGAAACCCTCCGAGCGCGCACGGGCTCCGTGAATCAGGACAATTTGCAGCACTGTTGAGTTTTCTAGCAGCATCTTAGAGCTCGTGCAGACAAACCCTTCACCCACCCTCCCCC
>VVHJ01036297.1:24634-46499 GCA_015107715.1 Tylochromis polylepis | reverse complement strand
GGTACCACTTGCTTAGGTCATTAACACATCATCGCTCACCCTACTCCACCACCTGTGTACCAATGTTAATTTTAATTTCTCCTCAATTACAAGAAGGAAGATGACGCACACTACGAATCCACCTGGTGAGTCGGAGATCACGCCTGGTGACAGACCAGAAGAACAAAAACAAGGGAGAAGAAAAATAACGTAAAAGAAGATGAAAAGATCCTGCATGATTTTATTCCCACTTTCACGCCTTCAAAGCCATGTCGGCGCTTTGTTACACCTCCTAATGAAGATTCTTCACAGTAATGTGACTCTTGGCCAGCTGTGCACGACTCTGAGACAGATGAGAAGCTGCAGAGACCTCTGGTATTCGGGTCAACTTGAGCTGCATAGTAAAAGTTCACAGCTTCGTGCTTCTTCTGCCATGGCACATTTGTGATTGTGAATGTGTGCAGATTTCATCCAGCGCTGTGTGTAGTACAAAAACGTAATATGACCAGAACATGCTTGTGCGAGCGGAACGTGTAATTACAGAAAGATGTTTTAGAAATAAAAGTAAAAATTATTTCTCTGATGGGATACGCCATTTTGTGTGTGTGTGTGTGTGTAACTCAGGTGCTTTCTTTTTAAACGTCAGATAATGCAAGATTACATTCCATTACACCCACTGCAGTCGCAGATTTGACTTATTATGTCTTACTTTCAAACTCGAGGTGCATGCAAGCGATTGGAACGAAAACCCGGCAATACTGGAGCATAAATGAAGGATTTTATTGTTTTGTTGCTGTAAGCTGCAGAAAATCCGACACTAAGAAATTTTATTTGCTGCTTAGGTGAGCGGTGCAATCAGACATCCCTTTAAGGTGGTTTCTCTTTGAGATTGATGTGTCAGGAATGTTGCCGGATAGCTGCACAGGTGTCAGGTGTGTTACCCATCAGTCTGTATTTCCTCTGAATTCCAGCAGAAATAGCACAGAAATCGTTCCCGTCCAGAGGCTGAAACTCCGGGAAAAAAAGGAGGGAAAGTAGCTGGTATTGTGCAGAAGCCTTTTCACCAACTGCCACAGTAATCACCTGTCAAAGGAAACGGAAGGAGCCTCTGCCTAATGACCTCGAGGCTTTAGAGATGAGCCCTGACGGCTAGCCCTGACGGCTGACCCTGATGACTTGTTTTGTAAGCTAAGAGGCATGGAGATGTAAGAGTAAAATGCACTGCAGTAATGCTCTTTTTTTTTTTTTTTAAACAAAGGTGCACAATACATCAGACATCTGGAGGTGTAAAGGGGCCATATGTTTTGTTTTGAGTTCCAGGATATCCTATACTCACTGCAGGTGCAAATACATTGTAAAAGACATTGAGGATTTCTCATTATCTAAATAAACACAATCAAATGGGCTTATTTTTAAACAGTACAGTAGCTCACTGACACTAAAAGCTGTCTTGTCGGTGATCGGGTTGCTTAAGGCCAATCACATCTTGATTAGCTAAAAGGTCAGCGCAATTAAGGTGAGCTGCACCTCTTAGTCGTCTGTTAGGAAAACAATCACGCTCATCTCCCTAAACACCCGGTCTCCTGCCGCCAGAGTCAGCAGAGGGGAGAGTTTAGGCTGAGAGCAGGAAACCAGCGTGAAAAACAAGTGTCTCTCCAGAGGTGTAGGGTTAGGAGCTGCTGCTGTTGTTGCTGCAAAGGTGTTAGAAAACTCGACTGAATCACTGCGGGTTTAATCAGGATTTTCTCATTACTTGTTTTCTGCGGGATGACTGAAGCCTTCTGTACAAAGTACAAAATACACTGGCTTTAAAATTCCTCAGTGATAAATCATGCAGTGCAACGCACACACTGAATTACACGTCCAATTACTGAAAGAATGCTGCTAACTATGCCCTGGTAGCATTTACATGGAGTTCAAAGTATAGCTGAAAACCTGAAATTATAGGGCACAACCCACAGCACCTTTAGAGATGACGCTGAAAAACATTTGTTGGGTGAAAAATAATATTCAATATAGATTTATTTGATGTAATTAGAAAGAAACAAATGCAGTATATCACCTACGGTGCAAACGTTAAGCAATTTTTATTTTTGTCATTTTATGGCTATTTTATTATTTTTATTTTAATGTTTGTCGGAAACAGGTCTCTCATGAGACAATGAGTCTCAGTGGGACTACCTCTATAAACAAAGGTTAAATAAACTGACTGAATTTCAGTAAGATATTACAAAACTAGTAAGCAGCTTCCTGCATAATATTCCTGCATGGCTCCACAGGGGCTATGACAGTGGAGCCACTCTGCTGGACAAACTAGGACACAATTTCTCAAATGACATGATTTTATGAATTATGTCCTTCATAAAATAAAAATAATTTAAAAAATCATGACACTTTCTGCAACACACGTTTTCCATAGATTTATGATACGCAAATATCGGCCCGCAAATACCAATATCGTTCAAGTTCTGATGAAAAAGGCTTCATATACTCACCTACAAGATATACACAATTTATACGCAACCACACCCCCCATCTGGATTTATCAGACAGTAAATCCACTGTGGATTACAACTTAAATTACTAGCTCAAAAGCTACAACATGGTACTTTGTAACGTCAGATGACATTACAGTTAACAGGCCAGAACTAAATCTGATGACAATAACTTGGTGAAAGATGTACGTCGTTATGAATGGGGTTTTGTTTTCTTTTATTCATCTCACCCTGGTTGTGTGCCACAACTCACACCCAGCAACCTCCACTGATCCTGCAAGTGGCTTCTTGTCGAATTACGCTGGAGTGCAGCCTACTGTGCTGTGTTCCCTCAGCAACCCAGCAAACATACTAATCACACACATCACAGCAAACCATCTTAATACTTTAAGAATGTTTAGATAAATCAAGCAAGAATATGTACACAAAGAGAGAGAGAGAGAAGTCCCTGGTTATAAAACTAATAAAAGAAACATCGTGGAAACAAAAGGTCACAACTAAATGTTAACAATGTGTATTTATTTATACTTTCACAATATTTGCTTAATTATAAAGTTTTGGCTTTCACTCTGAACCAAAACTGCACTGTCTGCTATTGTGGTTAGGAAACTGTGTCACTCTTTCACTGGAGGAATTTAAAGCAGACAGTGGTCACAGGGAACGCTTGGCTCATTGAGACGCAAGGAAACTTAAGCAAACACAATCAGGCTGTGTATACATTTGTTGCACAGACAACAGAGAAACACAATTCACAGCAGAGCTACTTTAAAAATACATAAATCCAAACATGAGTCACGGGACCCCAGAAGAGCAAAAATAATCATTCAGATTCAAAAAAAGCTTCTCATTTTCTTTCATCTTTGCTGCTTTCTTATTTCCACTTTGATTAAAATACTTTCAGGTTATAGACATACATCGCCTTGGGTCACAGGAAGTTATTGTTTCATATTGAAGGCTCAAAAACATAAAAAAGGCAGGAAGCATTTGTATCTTTATTTCATTCACAGTGTTTACACATTTATTTAGAAATGCCCTGCCCAGTCATTTTAATTTGCCTATTATCAATCCAGCCATCCATCTTTACATTGATCTATAGTTAGCGGTCTGTTCATTGTGGAAAAAGCTGCAAGGAACCAAGCAAGCTTATGGGTTTTGTTAACCTAATTAATCAACCTAACCAGGCTGTTACCCTCAAATGCACTTGTTTGGCTTTGTCTCCTTGTGTTGTGATACATATTTTCTTATCACTGTTACTGCTGATTCTTCATATCAGCTGTTGTTGTCCAAACGTGTGCTAAAGCCACTGCAGCAGCAGCCAAATTTGACACAATTAATTCCCTGGCAGCATCGGGGTGGTTCGAGCCACGATGAGCTACGCGTCCTTTCTTCACATTTCGGTTTTGGTAGCGATCAATCAAAGCCCTTTATTGTATGTCACAATCTTACAATCGGTTGCCATGGCGATCTCTGGCTCCAGCTGATCTACACTGATCTGTGGGAAACCAAAGCAGGACAGAAAAGGTCAGTAGTGCAAACGGAAATATTTGGCACAAACTGTCAGATACAGCTTCAATACAGTATGTGTGTGCTGTATATGCAACCACTGCATAAAGACAGGAAACTGACTATAATTGTCAAAGGCTTTAAATGTTCTGTATTTACTGCTAATGTGCAAAAAGAGCCAATTTGCCAGATTAAAGTCTAATTTGAGGTTTGCATCACCTAATATTTGAACCAGAGACAGATGGCTGTTGGAGTTGGAGGCAGAATCCTAATCAGACATCTTGGTAGGTGTGAAATGGGGAAGTGGGACAAATTGAGTAGGCGGGGGGTCCAAGGGAGTGGGGCATTCATGTTGCTTTTTGGGGAGATCTTTTTTTTCCCTTTTTTTCTTCATCTGCTATCCTTGTGAAAGTGGAAAAAGGACTTGTGAGAAAAAAAACAAAAACAAAAAAAACAAAACAGGCCCCTCTGTGGAACTGGAGGCAGCTTTTCACAGGACTGTTGGCGGCACATATGTCTGAAGTTTTTTGCCATATGGCTGTCTGAGCTATTTCAAGTGGTAATTAAATCCTAAACATTTTAAAGCCAGAGCTGGTTGGCTTGTGTCAGCAAGTCATTTGGCAGAGAGAAGACAAAGAGAGAGTGAGATGGAGTGGAAAAACATAAATTGTGCCATTGCCGTTTAATGAGTAGAATGACACATATACTGAGGCAATAAGGCTAAAGTTAGATCTCAGCCCGCTAGCCTGGATGGCATCAGTGGCGGTGAATAAAGGCAACGGTGGCTCTGGGCAGATCATAACAGAGCAGGTTAAGTCTCAGAGGGCTACGCCTCATTAGGACAGCGCTGCTGCACAGCTCAATGGGAAATACTGGAGAGGTCAGGAGACGCTGGTCACTGACATCAGTCATTCAACCTGAGGCGTGATATCTTTACATTTGCAGCTCTGTGTTCGGGCTGGGTGTTTGCAATGAACAAAATCTCAGGACTGAGCATGAGCATCCGAGCATCAGGCAGGAGAACAAAACTGTGCCACCGCAGAGACTCAAACATTTACACCAATGTAAAGCCCTGCTTAAGTCTGCTCTGTTTTACTCAATGTTTAAAAGTTTAAAAATTACAGCAGGGGAAATGATTATTTGATCTCCTGATGAACTTGTAAGTATGCTCACTTCCAAAGAAATGAACAGTCTTTTTTTTAAATGGTATTTTCATTTTAACGGAGAGAGACAGAATATCAGTGGAAGAAGTACAAAATGACCATTAATCAGTCTCCGTTTGGAGCTCCACGCAAGATCTTGGCTCATAGGATGAGGATGATCACAAGAACTGTGGTGGATCAGCCCAAAACTACACAGGAGGAGGTTGTTAATGATCTGAAGGCAGTTGGGAAAACAGTCACCAAGAACACCACTGATAACACACTGCTGTTATAATGGACTGAAATCTTGCAGTTCCACAAAGTCTCCCTGCTCACAAAGACACACGCACAAGCCAGTCAGGTTTGCCAGTGAACATCTAAATGATTCAGAGAAGGCTTGGGAGAAAGTGCTGTGGTCAGGTCAAATCAAAATCAAGCTCTGCGGCATCAACTCAGCCTGCCGTCTTTGGAGGAAGAGAAATGCAGAGTATGACCCAAAGAACACCATTTCCACAGTCAAGAACCGAGGTGCAAACATTATGCTTTGGGGCTGTTTTTCTGCAGAGGTTACAGGACGACTCCCCCATGTACCGTAAAATTTTGCCTGAGAACCTCCTGAGAACACTAAAGTTGGGTCATGGATGGATCTTCCATCATGTAGACCCCAAAACATAGCCCCCAAGGCAACAAGCGAGTGACTTTGGTTGATAGTTTGTCTCTCTCAATTAAAATAAAACTACAATAAAATTAGCCTGTTCATTTCTTTGTGAGCAAACTTACAAATTTAGCAGGGGATCAAATAATTATGTCTCCAACTGTATACTCCTTAAGAGAAAAAGATCTGGGCATGAAGTACCTGCGACATCTGTGGAAACAAACTGATGGCAAGCGGCAGAGCCAGGCTGAAGGCAGCGAGACACACGAGACTGTGGACAGGCAGGACGAGCCTCTTTTGTCTCTGCAGGAGAGGGAGCCTGATGGGACACAGAGAAGAAGAAACAAGTCAGTTGTCAGCCATACACCCAGACCATGGGCAAAAGCAACAGGTTCTCACACACAACACACAGCAACATAGCCTGGGGTGCATATTTCGTGAACAAACATACATATGCTGTGAGTGTCTATGCACCAACCAGCCACACATATTAAAATAAAGGTGAATAAAAGCCGGATGATCTTGTTATAATTAAAACTTTAGGTTCTGGCCATGGTCCCAGCAACTCTGCAAAATGTGCTCAAGAAATGCCAGAGGAACATGACAAAGACCCCAAGACACTGACGCAGTCTCTAAATACCCAAAATCTCAATGAAAGTCCACCCCATGAAACCTAGAATCCATTGTTCAGGTGCCAGTCAGCACAAGACCTATGTAGTATTAGGCAGGCTACTCTTCATCACTTAAGTTAATTCAGTGCAGTTAAGCTAAATAAACCTGGCAAGAAAGTCATTTGTCAGGACCTGATAAAACTCACGTGGATCAGCAGGTGAGCAGATCAAAACATTTTGAGTCCACACATACACTATCTGCTGTCCACTTACAGACTCAGTAATTCCACTTGTTTAACTTAAACAAGCCTTTAATCACCATTTATGCAGTTAAAACTTAACTGCATGATCCTTTGCTAACATTTTGCAAAAGGTTTAAAAAATGTATTCCCATGAGCTAAAGAAAACAAATGCATGTTTAAATATTTTTAAGGGCATTTAAAAAAAATCAATCTAATGAAATATGATCTCTCCTCACTAACCCTCCACTAGCATAATCCCCTTCTTCATCGAGCGGGACAGCGAAGCTCAGCAGGAGCTTGAGAAAGAGCCGCTCTGTCTCTCCACCGCTAGCGACGCCTCTCCCCCTAACGAGGAGAGCTACTGCCTAATGAGGGAGCTCATTAACACATATGGCTGCCATGGTTTAATTAGGCTGCGTGCACACACACGTGCACACACACACACGTGGAAAACTGCATTTTTAAGAAAAAAAGTCAATGGGAGAAAAGTTGCAAGGTATGTGAGATGTGAAAGGAACTTGGGTTTGGGCACACGTGCAAATTTTAAAAACCTTTTTGGTCAGGTGAAAAACCTGAAACCAACCAAAATCAGTGATGTCATTTAATGTAATACTCGCTGCATTCACGGGATCTGACTACAAGCTGGCTAGTGGCCATATTTTGGTCAAGGTCTTAGCCAGGTTGAACTGTTTACATGGACCTGTGTCTCCCTGTTACCATGATCAAACTGGCTATTAGACTATCCCCTGCTGACCTGTGGTGAAACACTGCACCAAATGATGATGGGGGAAAAAAACAAAACGGCATCATAATCAAACATAATATTGTTACTCTTTCTACTTATAACCAAGTGCATTTGTATGCATTTGAGTGAAATGAAAATGCAAATAAAAGCATCAGGAATTAAAACATAATCAACTACAACAGTTTTTTCCCCCCTCTTTCACGTGGAACCTGATGAACTGTACATAGCTATGTAGTAATAGAAACAATTTCTAGATTACAAAATCTAGGTTATCATTTTTATATCCTTTATTTCTATTATACAGTTGTCCTAGAGATTGCCTAAATGTGCTCCCCAAATGTGTTCCCATTAATTAAAAATGAATTCTTGAAAGCCAAACTGTTCATTTTTATTCACTCGTTTGCTTCTGCCGAGCCATCATTTGATTTATTTTGACAGGTTGGCCAGTTAAAGCAGAAAGAAGCGTGCAAACATGTGTCAAGAGGGATTGCGTAATACAGCCTTTTCACACATGTTACAAAAAAAGGAAAAAAAAATGAGCATGTCTGTTTTTTAGTAATATTTTTGGTGTCATATTTCAGTATGAAAGAGCTTTAACATGGTCAGTTTGGACCATCGTGTGTTTATCTAAACAGTCTCGCTACTGCTACTGCAGGTTATATACTATAATTTTTATTATTAAATTGTTATAAAATAACACCTGACTTAAAATCTAAATGTTGAAACAGTAAACCTGACCCTGAATCAGGTAACCTGGGTATCTTAGACAAAATGGAAATTCCCATTGCAGACTAATGTAGTCTGGGACTTAAATAAATAAACAGATGAAAGTCCAGAATTCACCGCACCCTCTGACAGCTACTGAAGCACATGAAGGCCAGAACCTGCAGTCACTCCCTGGGTATCTGTTCTCAGCAGTGTAATCCATCATTGAGGGGCCGCCCAGGGACGTGTCTCCGTCTCCTTGTTCTCGCTCCATTGAGAGCCAGTGAAGGCGAGCTGATGTGGAGAATGGCTGAGCAGCGCCGCAGCCAACCCTCGGAGATCTACGCTCACCTCACCGCTCCTTTCTCTCTCGCTCACGGTTCAGTCATTCAGCTGCCAGGAATCCCAAACACACCTGGGCAGTCGGCCCCACCGACTGAGCCCGCCCACTCTGAGAGGTCTAGACAAGTGTTGTCAAGGATCTGCAGAGATGGCTGCATTCCTCGGTGCACCACAGGCACAGTCGCACCATTGATCACCGGGCATCTGCATGAACACCTTTCATTATTAAGGCACTGTTACCGTCATCTCACACAACGCTGAACCTTTAGAGCTGATGCGCAGTATCAAATCAGTATTAAACAACAGCGGAGTAGATAATCAGAGAATCTGAAATATTCTTTTCTTGAACAAAAATTAGGCGGCTTTGTAATTAATTTGTCATAATTTAATTAGAAGACAGCTGAATCCTTGAATTATTCTAACTCATGAAACTTTCACCTCCTTCATTACTGCCATAACAGCATAATTAGCTTCTTTAAAAAATAGTTTATGGAGTTTGATAAAGACAGTGATTCTCTCCATTAAGACTTAATTAAATTAGTTATTTTGGCTGTTTGGTCTTCTTTTCCTACAAAAAACGATTCATATCAAAATGAAATCCATATTAAGGGATACATTTCAAGTGCAGATCACAACCTCGCTAACTTGTACAGACAAGAGCGGTCAACTTCAGCAGTTGCAATAGACACAATCTACAGAAAAATAATAGCATAAAATGCCAGAGGATTCAACTTTCAAGTGCAAGGAAGAGAACAGTCTCCATCTTGAAAGTCAACATTATATTATCATTTGAAAGACATTGTAGGGAATCCTTTATTTTATCAGGAACAGTGTGGTTCTACTGTTATCATGTTTCTGTGGATATAAAAGCTATGGAACGACACAGCAATAAGCACGCTGTCAGACAGACAGTAAAGAATCAGAAAATCTAAACATCTAAACTACATCAACATCTTTCTGCCTTCAGTCGACAGATACATTCACAGGATAGCTTTATTAGGTACACCTTGCTAGTATCAGGTTGGTTCCCGTTTTGCCTTCAGAACGGTCTTAATTCTTCATGGCAGAGATTCAACAAGACGCTGGAAACATTCCAGACATATTGACATGACAGCATCACACAGGTCCTGCAGATTAGGCAGCTGCATGTCCGAAATGCAAATATCCCATTCATATTCAAGAAGCCAGTTTGAGATGATTTGAGCTTTGGGTCATCCTCTTGGATCCTGCCGGAAGCAGCCATCAGAAGATGGGTACACTGTGGTCATGAAGGGAAGGTCAGCAACAATACTGGTCTGTGCAGGCTGTGGCTTTTAAACAACGCTCAACTGGTGCTAAGTGTGTCAAGAAAACACCCCACATACCATTACACCATCACCACCCTGAAACATTTATATAAGGCGGGAGGGATATCAAATTCTGATCCCACCATCCAAAAGCTGTAGCACGAATTGAAATTCATCACAAAATGTTTTTCCAATCTTCTGTTGTCCAGTTTTGGTGAGCCTGTGTGAACTGAAGAGTGGCACCTGTAATGCTGTAGCTGATCCACTTCAAGGTTCGACGTGCTGTGCATTCAGAGATGCTCTTCTGCACACCTCAGCAGTAGAAAGTAGTTAGTTGACTTACTGTTCCTATCAGCTTAAAGCAGATGGTTGTGCTGGAAAATGGCAGCAGATCAGCAGTTTCTGAAATACTCAGAAGAGCCTCTGAACTGTCAACAACCGTGACACATTCAAAGTCACATAAATCACGTCTCTTAACAATTCTGATGCTGGATTTGAACTTCAGCAGGGTGTCTTGTGTTAAACAGCAGCTGAACAGGTGTACCAAACAAAATGGCCGTTGAGCACACACAGATAGTTACATTGGCTAAATTAAGTGGAGAAGTATTTCTTACTTTTCCAGTGCAGACATGATCAGGGGAGGAAGCACCAGGATTGGCATGGGCATGACTACTCTGGTCAGGGCTGTCTCAAAGAGTGCCTGCCATAAGAAAACATAAACCAAGAATATTAAAAAAATACACACAAGTTTGCTGTAATCTGGGAAACAACATAGTGCATATGTTGCTAAACAGCAATACCAACAACATGATCAATTTTCATAATTTAAAAAGCTAAGGACATACATGCCTGGCAGCTACTTTTGATGTTCCCACCACGTTCCCATTGTTGTCGAGCACACTGATGCCCTCTGACAGCTCAGAGTGTCTCATGAGCACCACGTTGCAGACATTTGCACTCGCTGTGAAGACAGAAGAATATTTTTTAAGATCAAAGTGAGAAGTCCCACTGCCACTAGGAATATAACACACAGTCATATTTCCAGACAGTGACAGGTTGGGTGGGTTTTTTTTAGCTCTGTAAATCAGCTCAGTGGATTTGGAATGAGGAAATCATGATGTCATGGATGTCTAGACTTGTACTTTCAATTCGAAATGGTTAAAAAAATTTAAAAAAAAAGAGCAATTTTACACAGCCCCTCCATTTTCACAGCCTCAAAAGTAATCTGACTACTAACCAATAAACAGTTTTTCTATGAAGATGCCCACTGGAAAAAAAGAACCAGTGAGGTTTGAGTTCCTTGCTTAAGGGTCCCTATTGTAAGTGCTATAAGGACGAAGGACTAAACTTTGTACGTTCTGAAGTGAATGGATGGGTTCAGAAGTTACACATTCTTTTTAACTAAAGAATAATTTCACATTTCAAGATCTAAACACCACATCAGTATCCTGTGATTATTAAATATTTGCTCAAAAATAATGAAGCATCTTGGCTCTAGGGATGGCAATATCAGTCAGTCAGTCATATGACTGGGCCACCACTTTGATGAAATTCAGAGTGACTAACCTCTGGCGCTGACTTTTCCTCTTGGATTTCTATGAGCGTGACCTTTTGTTTTCTTGTGAAATATATTTAAAAATCTGGACTGACATTAAATTTACTACAGACCCTGATGCACTACAATAACTTTGATGAGCTCTTAACTTTTTATCATGAAGTGAAAAATCATCATTTGTCCAAAATGTTGTAATGTAAGAATCAGCTTAAAACTAACTACTACTCCCAGTTACAGAACTGGGAGCAAGGCATTAAAACAGCAAGGATACTCAACTGTCTGTGAGACACTTTTTTTAACTGGTAAGCTGCCAATTAACAAGAAACTTAAAATACCCATAAATAATGTTTCTTTCAAATTATATCATATAAGGCTCGAGTCATCCCTTATTTGTTTCTATTTTGCTAGAAAAATAGGACATAGCTGCAGTGTGTATATCCAAACATGTGCAAATATACACAGAAATACAGTATATTAGGCAAAAACAGAGCTTGTACAATTCTAATGAGATTTAAAAGTCAGTATTTGGTATGACCACATCTATTCTTCAACAGGCTGAACTCTCTTAGGTACTCTCACCACTGACTGAGATGTAGCCCCAAAGCATGACAGAGCCTCCACCATGTTTTACAGATGGCTGCAAACGCACTGTTATACTTTTCTCCCGATCTCCTCTGTCCATACTGACAATGACTTGAATCAGACTTAAAAACTGGCTTCATCACTCCATTAGACCTGTCGCCACCAATTTTCAGTCCAGTTCTTGTTTGGTTTGGCATACTTCAGCCTTTCTCCTCCTTGTTTACTTTCCATAAGAACATCTTCAATGACAGCCACCCTTCTTTCACTGACAGCATTTCTGATAAGGCTTCGGTGAAGAGTAGATGGATCAGCTGAGGGGTTGGCTGTATCGCTCAGGTCCTGTGTGAACTCTTTGCTGGATCTTTTCCTATTTCTTAAGAACATAATTTTCAGATATTGTTAATCAGCTGTAGATATATTTTTTTTTAGGCCTGCCACAGTTTCCTCTGAATTTTTAAAGACACACTGCACGCCATGCTGCAATAGGCCAAGTTGTTGACTAATAGATCTCTGGTAATCACCTGTTACTCAAGACCGCTTTTAAAAGATATAAAGAAATGAAGTGTGGCTCAAGACTGTACTTTCAAATGAAGTAACCTATTAACTACATTAACTTGAATCAAGGATTGGTACTAGACCTATAACACAAGTAAATCATTTATGTTTGCATATTTACATTAAATATCTACAACTGCATATTATTTGCACATTTTTGGTTAAATTTGAATCAGTTCATGTAACTTTAAATTTTCAGTCATTCTTACCAATGTTAGCCTGTCATTGATCTACAGTCCATTTTAACACATCAGGATATGCAGTTGGATCAGAAAACACCACGGCTTAAGAAATCGCTTTTGCCCTTGTTCCCTCCTGTATGGAAAATAATCTCTTCTAAAAGAAGCTAACATACTGAACTGATATTGTTAACAAAACTCCAAACTGCCAATTACCACCACTGAGCGTCCCTGTGGAAGACATTGAACTCCTGTTTACTCTTCTCACTCCTCAAATGAAGAACATTATTGTCATGTCACTTGTGTCAGCATTCAGAAAACTGAAGCCATGCCTCTGTGAGACTCTGACACACACACACGCACACACGCACACACACACACACACACACACACACACACACACCAGTCAGATCAGCAACAGAGAGCAGAATCATGGAGGCTGGCAGGTTGACAAACAGCAGCGTTGCTCCCCTCTGATTACTCACGAAAGCCAAAATGAACACAAATGTATGTTAATATAGATTAACCTTTCTTCTTGACTCTAATAGGAATAAGACAAACTCATTTTAGAGAGTTTAGTGGTGCTGCCCCGAGCCTTTTTAATTTAAGACAACAGCGTTCAGAGTTATCTTTACTAAGGGCCGCAGGGCTGGCAGGTCGCTTTGTGAGGGGAATTCAATTGACTGAGCAAATAAGTCTTTTTACCTATAAGGGATTTTTTTTTTTTTTTTTTATCCGGACCAATTAATAATAAAAAGGGACAGACAGGATTTTTAGCAAGGAACAAACACTAACAAACACTACAGTTAAATAGAAACTCTTAAATACATAAATAAAAGCATCAAAGTAATTACAAAATTAAATTGATAAATGCAAAATCTGCAGAGCTTAATGTTGAAATATCTGGCTGTCATTTGTAATTATTTAAAATAATTACATTTGTGTACATTTTAATCATCATCTCATAACTAGTGGTACACTCACAGAAATACATCCAAGAATTTTTTTGTACATAATTACTTTCTAAATATCACAAATAATGACAAAGAAGACAACAAATAATTAACCCCCTAAATTTCTGCCAGCGTGGCTTTCCCTCCAGTTAAGGTCTTCATAATCTAATTGAATGACAGGCCGCCGCTTGATTACATTATTACAAATAAATCTAGCCTTAAGTAAGCAAACAAAATCAAATGGGCGAAAATTCAAACAGCCCTTTGCTTTCGTTCGCTTCAATTAGCCATTTTAATTACCTCTTATATTGGCCTAGCAAAACAACAACAGGAACAACAATGAACAAACAGAAATCAGGTAAATGAGGCCTTGACATAGACGCCACTTTAAGGGTAATTATCCAATTTGTTTGCGGCAGCAGAGTTCTAACAAGCAGCCAATTACCAGGCAAAGGCTGCGCTGTAGAAACCTGTTGATTTAATTAGAAGAACCGCCATGGTAAGGAAAGGGGGCGGGGGTGGGGGCAAGCAAACAATTTAATTATGAGCCAGCAGCCCGGGGCATTCTGGGACACGGGTCTATACCCCTGGGTGTGATTGTGTTTGCGGGAGAGTGGCATGAAAATCAGCTTTGTGGCTGCACACACAAAGCCAGCTCTCGACACGACAGTAAGCCAGCAGAGAGGAGAGCGGACGGAGGGGAGCGGCATGAAACAAAAATCGCTCTATTTAGCTTTCATACAGAGAATTATTGTGATCACAAAACAGCTCAAATGAAAAGTTATAATATATCAAGACCAGGGAAAAGAAAACATACAGCTTGTGTGTGTTTTTTTTTAATACACCTTTTAATAACAATTATTGAAGAGCTGTAAGCCGAAGGCATTGACATTTTTTCTATAAACTCCCCCAGTTATTTTTATTATTACTATTAGTAAAAAATATCTAAGCTATGACCGTTAATTTACTTTAAATGCCCACCATAATAAAGTCCTAGGCTTAACCCCTCTCTGTCCCATGAGAAGCTCAACTGACTTTTTAAATTTTTATTTAATTTACCCACTGCTGGGAAGGGGATGAACCTCTGCACCAAAAGCCTGGTGGTTGGGCTGAAGCGGCTCGCTCTCTGGATTAAAACATTTAACCCAACCTGAAGATAAACCAGACAAAGACGATATGATCAGACACTGTGTGTTTTGAAAAGCCAACACAGAAAATTTGGCATTCAGAGCTTTTTCTTTCAAAGGGCTTTAAAGCATGCTTTCACCACGAGAAGAGCACGAGAACAGCCACCACCAGGATTAAATATAAAAGCGCCAGAAAAAGGATCACTGGGAGAAAGTGGACAAAAATTATGGGCAGTGTGTTTAAACATTTGATGAACGTAACTTTGCAGTGTTTTAACATTTCAGATTGGTGCATTCAAAAGGCTATATGCGCTCAAATAACACACCACCGCGCCACTTCATCCTCCAGCTCTCTCTAGCCCTGCGGGGGGTCGTCACCAGAGCGGACATTTAATTGGAGCGCGCCTGCCCCCCTCCAGGGATGTCGTACCAAACTCCAGACACCCCGCAATTTCTTTCTGTGCTTGCTGCCATTGTCAAGCCTGAGGGCATCAGCCGGATGAACACCCAGCAGGACCAGTAATTGGCTTGGTTGGAGCTCCTTGTCCACACTAAGGGTTGTGTCAGGCAGGTGTGTGAACGTGTATTACGCCCCTATGACATTTTATTCTGTGATGACATAGAGGTAAGAAGAGAGGTTCAAGTGATTGGGGTATTATGAAAGTCTGCTTTTTTTATAGATATGTTGATATCCACCTTATTTGAAACTTGCCATTTTGGATATTTGGTGTTTAACTTAAGAAGTAATGTGGTGAAAGACCACATGCTGAAACTTCACAGAAGCCCAGATTACCAATATTTTCTTGTGGTTATCAAGGTGGCTACAGGAACCCTTCGTTTAGTGTATGTAACAGACAAATAACCTGCAAAAAAAAGAAAAAAATAGTCTAATTGGACATTTTTTTCCATCCATGGGTGTCATATTTGGAATAAGACAAAGGCCTCCTTCTATAATTGTTCCTAGTTTCAGTGACCTATCAGTTAACCTGATGGACGCTTAGGCATTGAACGAGACTGATACTGATATTTTGGTGATTTTAAAAGTCTGATATAATGGCCGATATATACATATTTTTTTTCAGACACACAGAACATACACAGATCCCCCAAATAGTCGTTAATGAGTCTTTACTAGTCCTTACAATGCAGTAAAAATAATCTTGTTTTAATGTCACAACAAATCATGGATTACTCATTTAGTTTGGTTGGATCAGCTGGTTGTTGTGTTTGTGGTGTTCCAAACATTTGTTGCCAGCAGGGAAGTTGCACTGCCCTCTGGTAGAAAAACTATGCAGCATCAACACTCATACCAAGGTTGAAGGGTGTTTCTCCCATCTCATCTTTACTTTTTTGATTTTCCTTTATCTGTCATAAATTCCAATATCAATACAGCAGAAAATAAATAATATTGGCTGATATATTGTTTGGGCTCTATTTAGGCTTCTCAGCTAAACTTGGGAAATGACATCAAATCATCGGGTCTCATCCAGTCACAACACAAGATTGGCTGGGACTTACAGCAATGGACACTGCACTGGTAACAGCCCCAAGGTATCCCTGCAGGAACTTAGAAGCTGGAGCTGGCTAAAGTGGCAGCAAACAAGAAGAGACAACATTATAAGAGCACTTTAGCTGAGCAACAAAAAAGGGCATTTGTAATGTGTGTAGTAACGGGCCAGCTGGGACACCATGCAGGTACAGTACCTTGGAGGCATTGCGGTTGCTGTAGTTAATACAGGCATTGTGACTTTGGTTCAACCACTGCCATGCAAAGGAGAGGGAAATGAAAAGTAGGATATAATAAACTGCGATAATAATAAGTTTCGTTCCAGGTGATTTTCCTGTGTATTTAAAATAAGCCAAAAGAAGCTTATTATTGACTTGGGTAAAAAATATCTTTTATCATCTTAACCTACAGGCTCAGCCACTGGCTCTATCAAGCATATGAGCAGAAGCAGTGACAGAACAGACTCCATTATTTAAACAGTGGCAGTCTCTGTCTCACACCAGCCAGATTTCTTATAATTAATTCTTAATTTATTCCATTCGTTATTGTTTCTGTTTTTTTTTTAAAGCATTTTCCATTAATCCCACATCTTAACTACTGATCATTCTTAGTTTTATCAAAACAAAATCACTAACATGGCAAAACATGATGGATGCAATGATTTATAATAAGGGATGGGAATATACTGTTGCATAAATATTCAACACTTGCTCATTAGTTGTTTGTCTTGAGGCACTATCTACAGCATATTTCAAGAAATACCTGCCAGAAGACGGTAGACGCGAGTGTTTGATTAGGGAGAAGGAGGCCAACAACCTGCAAAAAAAGAAAGAAAGAAAGAAGAATTTAAAAGGACTGGAAGTCTTATATCGATAAACTATTATTATTTGTAGCATTGGTGCTGTATGAGTGCGTGCTTTGGAAAAACCACTCTTACCACTGGTGTGCCAAACGGGATAAAACCTAGTAAAAGACAATCAGTATTACCACTCTTACAATTTTGCCCCCATTGTTTTCCCCTCGCCTCTACCCTTTTTCTCAGATTGACTTTAAATCTGAGAAAAAGGGTAGAAATGTCCAAGCTCTTCAAAAAACTCTTCTCTCCAACTTTGGATCATGAGGCCAATTCCCATTGGTCTGATATTCATGTGGTATGTTGGTCCTAACATGTTAATTGCTTCTGTCCTTTCCTTCTTTTCTTTGTTCTCACTTCCACTACAGTCATCTTACAAAAAAGGGTGCTTTCAAACTGAACCAAAGTACTAGCATTTGCTTCTTCACAAACCCCAAGTAGATCTCTGTCACCACAGCAGAGAGGTTTTAATCAGCACCCAGCTGAGCGTGACCTTTTCGAGGCCTGAGACAACCTGAAGAGCCCTGTTGAGCCATGACAGTTTCTAAGGTGAAGCATGCCTCCATATTGGACCACTTAAAAGCCCTGAGATTCCCCTCCACCCCAAAGTTTCCACTCTGAGATACGCTACCTGACATCCGAAAAGGCATGAGGATCTTCTCCCCTGTGTCGGGGTGGATGATGGCCTGTAATAAGTGCATAATGATAACAATCAGACAGTAATGAGTACAGAATGATTTGGGTTAAGTCAGTTCATATGACTTTAAAGAGAGTATTGCTGTGAAATAACTAAAAAAGAGTCACTGCTCAGTGTAATTAATATTAACTTGAATCTATGAAAATCACTAAGAAAATGGTTTCAAATCAATAGATCAACCAGTTATTGCTAATCTACTTATTTATTTACATCGATCATTTTATTACATTTCAGGAACACTTAATTGTTCCTGAAATATGTGCACTTGGGGAGCTTTTGAAAAATACCTCTACTTCTTTGGCAAATGGAACAAATGGACAAATTGAGATGTTTATTAAAAACAAAAGTAATTTAAAAAAAGTGTTTGCTATCTTCACAAAAAAGAAGTGAATTATGATAATGCTTTAAAACAAGCCAAGAGTATCCACCACAGAAAAAGCTCCCTTTAAGAAGCTAAACATGCTAATGCTAATGTAAAATACTTGGAATAACAATGCTGATGCATAGAAAGTACAAAAGACCGGTGTCATTACCCATTGTGGGGTGCCACAGAAACCCAACCCTAACACTTAGCACAATATGTAGAACAAATCTGATTTCTGTTATGGTTTGGGTAGCAACAGCTATCTTTTTTAGCATGTTAGCATGCTAGCATCTTCTAATTTATATCACAAAAAAGTTGAACCACAGGTTTTCATGGACAATTAAGGGATGTCTAGTCAATGAAATTTATCCTGTGGACTGTCTGCGTACACTGTCAGCTGAATGTACGAACTGGTTGCAACTACATCCACTGGCTTAATTAACTGCCCCGAAACAGAGAGCAAATTTTAACAGCATAGTCTATTGAACTACACTAAAGTTTGGGGCATTTTCAAGGTTTACCATCAAAGTGATAAAGAACTGCAGCAAGGACCGGCAACATTAAGCAAGGCCACCACAGAGCCGTGATTCCAGTGTCACAGAGTGAATCTTGGATGACATAAAGACACAGAAGCAGCCAAACTGAATTATGGCAGATATTTCTAGACAAATGGGCTTTCTAAAGCTGATTACTGATTAGTAAAAGACATTAATGTTAAACCATCCTCACTTCCTTTTTAGTACTTTTTGGAAAGCAGTGCAAACCTGCTTTAGAACATCAGAGCATATTTGTGGGGTTAGTTTAAAGTTCTGAGTTTTCATTGTCTGCTAATTTACTTTAAAAGGTTTTAAATAGATTGTGTGATGTTTTCTTGTCAGTTCTACTCAAATATTTAAGCAAATACACCAGACATTATCCTGTCAGTTTGCTATTCCCACTGTTACAAAGTAGATAAGACAGATGGATGTGTCTTTCCCCCAATGCCTTAACAGTGATGAGATCTGCAGATTGGAAAAGAAAGAAAGCGATTTTACTGCTTCTTTAGGCTCATGGAGCCAAGCTTTGACTTGAAAAAGACCACATAGGTACATGTGATAGACATATCACTATCCTCTTAGTGCATCCCAAGTTCGTTCAATACTAAGAAAAATCTGTAGGCTAGTTTAAACTATGACCTAACAAACTACACAAAGAGTTTGTAGTTTTTGACACTCAGGAAAGAGTATAAACCTTAGAAGTACATAAATAAGGCAACCACCACACTGAAGGATAGGTCAGTTTTGGTGAGTTTTGGCAGTTGACAACCCTGAAACCCTGCAAGAGCACCAACTGTTGCATGTTCTCATACAAAAACAAACCTGGACGTAAGCCAGCCTTCATATGGAGCCCAGTTTGAGCCCAATTTGGTTTCATTCCTGCAGAGTGTGAAATAGTTGATGTCGACTGAACTGCATATCCTACACATGAAATGGGAGGAAATTACACTTTTGTTCATATTTGGTTTAAGTTTCCTCTGGGCTACAAGTGGCTAACTGATCCAACAAGATCAGATCCAAAAGCAACCATAACGATAAAAGATGACTTATTTACTTACTTAAGATTTTTCTTACTAGCCCTGTATACACACATTAAACCTGACGCAAGGACATGTTTATAGATAGATACTTTAACATACAGTGCACTGCGTCCCATACGTGGTTTTGAAAATTAGTTCTAAAGACGAGAGGATATTTTTGGTTCATCTGTATTTAGAGCATTTGATTAGATCCTTAAAAACACATTTTAGTGTCGAGTTCGATATGAACAAAAACTGAGATTTGACAGCTTTTAATTTTTATTTTCCAATGAAAATGCATATAAATAAGGTAGAGGGGGGAAGCCATAAGATTTAAACAGCATCTAAATCAAAGAAATACTAAACAAAGTACAAAACTAATTTCACGGTGCTGACATTGCACTTAAAAATACATTCATTAAATAATTAATCAATTCATTACAATAATTAAGTTTTATTTAGGTGAGGCATAAATATCAGATCTATAAAGCTCTGGCAGGGCTGGACATTGGCAGTTTGGAAATAGATATCAAAACTTTAAATAATTTTCTCCCACTTTAACCGGCTGCACCTGTAGTTCACTGACTGTCAGCCGTCTCGCAGAGCTGGCACTTCCAGCTAATTAACACTGGAGGTAAAACAGCTCGCCTGCTTCAGTGTCTAATTTTAATGTAGTTACTTCAACATGGAAGCCTTTTTTAATGTTGTTTTCGTACACTTTTCAGTATATTTGCGGTATACGCACATAACACCAGTTAAACCGCGCTTCGAATGGCGTTACCTTTTTTTTTTTTTTTTAGTATTTTTAACTTAGACGGGACTCAATAATCACATGATATTGAGAGGGATTGTATTTTATCTGCTTCTCTTAATAGACAAAGTAAGCAAAAATAGAAAAATCTTACCTGCTTTATTTTCTGGGCTTGCCAAAGCTGTAAAATAAAATAAACAAGAAAAAGTAGAAAGTCTTTCATTGCTTCTGTGTTTAACGGGGATAGTTTGTCTGTAAACTACAATATAGTTTACAAATTTAACAAAGTATGTAAAAGAACATTTTTTACCTTTTTATAGAACAGTCACTTCTCTTCATAAATTAATACTCTATTACTAAAATGGCTCATTTTTGCAAATCAAATTACATTAAAAAATGATGAAATTTCAGTTATTATATTTTGCAATCATTAGCAGTACCGTACTGCTAATAATATTTTTGAAATTAAATTAATTGGAATGACTAAATTTTGTTTCTTTTTACAAGTAAAATGGTTTGTAGTACATCAGCTATCGCAAGAGCAGGTAGTAGACATGAAAAGAACATAGATATTTCAAAGCTAAATATTTCACCTGAATGTTCAAACAATTAAAAATATAATGCGGATTGTCAATACCTCCTTAGACAAAATAGAAGGTTAAGTAAAGTATATTCATAAAGTCTGCTTCACAGAGAAAGTACAGTACAATAAAATGAATAAAGTCATTTTAAGTTGCTTCAATAGTGTAAATAATAACTAATTATTAAAATATTGCAACGATATAAACATTGTTCATACCATAAATATTTCCCTGGCACATACATTAAAGCAGCCACTTTGGATATAGCATTCAAAGGCCTGTTAGTGCCTGCAGTGCACAGATAATCCACTCAAGGGCAGAAGACACATGTCAGATTGCATAGAAGAGGCTTTTCAGAAAGGTATTCAGCATCTTTCAGATGCTAAATTCTCACAAACACATGTTGATGTGAGTTTATCAACTCAAGCTCACGCATATTTACCTGAGTATCTGTCACTCCCAGAGGCAGAGTTCCTTGCTTGAAATGGTCAAGCAGCTCAACACACTCCTGCAGCCGTTTCTGATGTGACGGAACATGAAAGTCAATAAAATGTGAAACCAAGTCTGGCCACTCTTGCCTGAAGGTCTATAAGTCAGCTTAGGTATGTATTTGCCCTCCTGTTATTTAAGCCTAGGGTTCAATGTGTGATAATTATGTTTTACTAAAACTTCCGTGCTGATTTTCATTTGACAAATGAGTTCCCTAAAAGGTAATGAGGAGCTTACTGTTGTGTGATCATTGTCTAATATGGAGGAAAATACAAGTTCATGAGGACCAATTTGTTCTAATGAGCTCGCCATCTGTGTGTGTATGTGTGTATGTGTGTTCACGTCTCTGCAATTGTGTGTGGCAGTGTTAGCTGTGCACTTTTTTTTTTTTTTTTTTTTTGTTTGCAATGGG
>VVHJ01036297.1:14437-24614 GCA_015107715.1 Tylochromis polylepis | reverse complement strand
CTGTATGCACAGGAGGTCATGTGTGCGTGCAACCAAAGGCAAATCAGGGCTGTCCCTGTTCCACCGACTGCATTAGGGGCAAGTTGAGGCGATGCCTGGCCCAGCAAGGTGTCATGTGTATCAGTGTGTGTGTGTGTACATGTGTGTGTGGGTGGGTGAGTGTCTAAGCATATGCACTTTCCACCCCTCGCAGCAGCCCCATATGTCCACACCTCATCACATCCCGGGAGGTACTGCAGCTATTAGTGTCACCAAAGAACCCACTAACAGCTTCATTACCCAGAGAACTAGAGCTGTGATGGCTCCATGAGCAAAATTACCACAACACAACTAAGAACTGTGGAAATGTTACAATGAGCAGAGCAGCCTAATATTTGCAGAGAATATCCTGGAAGGTGGCACATTTGCTGGCAGCAACTAAGAATCCTTCATTTTAAGAATACAGGTAAATCCGGTGCCTTTGAGGTTTTCTTCCTTTCCTTCACCACCTCCTTCGGTAAATTTTGGCTAATGTTGAATCCCACAAGTTCATTGTGCTGCCGTTTTAGCTCAGCTAGGAAACCACTGTAGTTATATAAAGGGCAAATAAAACCTGACTTCTCTAGAGATCAGCATCACAGATCATCTGATGGAGTTTAATGTCAGTTGTATGCAGATATTGTGACACTGTGGCCAGAAGAGCTAACCTGAGTAATAAGCAGCCCCCATAGGGCGCATGTGATCCATGTAACAAATCCAAAGGTTTGTTTACCTCTGTCACAAAGAGCGTGCTGGGGTCAATCACGTCCAAGAAGTGCCTGAACCGACCAAAAAACGTGTTCTAAGAGACAAACGAAATGCACATTCATTGAAAAACAGTCCAAAAACCTTTTTTATTTCATATACAAAGCAATTGTTAGCGATATTATTTTTTTATTTAAAGATCATTACAAGTGAGACCAAACATTAAACTGCAGATGCAACTTTAAATATATAATCAGTGGAATAATCCAGAAAGTTCAGAAAGTCTAACTTTCCACCCAGTCTGCATGTAAATTGTTGATCAAATATATGCAGCCAAATCATGATTATGAATTGAGAGCCATGGAGATTCCAGCTGTCGCCCAGTAAACAGCAATATTTCTGCTCACCAGCTGTTTAAACACACCAGGTGGAGCCTCCTCATTAATGCCAGAGACAAACTGTTCCTATCTGCATCTTTTGCACACCCGAAACTACTCACACCATTTTGCAATTAATTCTAATAATGACTGTGCCAGAAATACCTTTTGAGCATTTATTCATAACCGAGCATAAGGAATAATTTGGGGGAAATCAGCAACACGCCACACTGCCTCGAAAGCCTCCTATCCCTCCCTAACTGGAGTTTAATTACACTAACTGCTAATTTGGATGAAAATCTGGTATCTGACTCACTGCTGTGCCTCGTGACTTCCTGAACATATGGATGGTTTGTACAAACATGGCACGGGGGAAAAGTTGTTAAATCTGTTACATTCAATTACTCACCAGTGCCACTCCAGTTTGACCAGTTTGAGTCGATACTCAAGTGTAAGAGAGGGGACTTGTCTCAGCTTTACTAGAAGGGTAACAGGGGCTTAATCTTATCAGTATGTTGTATCATATCCTAATTCATGAAGACGCAGCCTTTTGAGTTGGTTTCCGCATCATATTATTCTTCGTCTGGCAATTACCCTGCCGAAATTCCACTTTCAAAGGAGTAAACTTAAAAGATTTATAAAAGAAAATTAAAAAAAATATATATCCATACAATAATTTTACAGGCTCAAAAAACAAAACAAAACAAGGAATGCTGGAAATTCCATTTCTCCACAGTTCATGCCATACTGTTATACCGAAGTACAGATGGAGACTTATAACACCTAGCCATTACAGAAGGATAAACCTTCCAACTTAGACCAATAGAGTTGGTGTTAAGGAATGCAAATCACCTCAGTGATGGTTAAAAAACTATGAAAGCAAAGAAATTAGAGCTACCAAAACAAATAACTATCTTCTGGAACAACAGATTAGATTTCGGTCTTTTTCGGACCATTCTCGTAAACCTGAGAGACTGCTGCATGGAAAATTCCCAGCAAACCAGTACTTTCTTCACAGTGGATTTTAAATCAAGAAATCAAGGAACTGTTTAACAATTACAGATATTCTTTAGAGGCTAAAAGCTTATTGGATGAACATAATTTGAAATAAAATGACTGTTTTTAATACTTGGATGAAAATCCTTTGCAGTCAGTGACTGCCTGAAGTCTAGAATCCATGGCCATCACCAAATGCTGCGTTTCCTCCCCTGAGATGATCTGCCAGGCCTTCACTGCAGCCACTGTGCATCTCTTTGTCATCAGTTTTATCTTCAGCAACTGTAAAGCATGCTCTGTTGGGTTGAGATAAGGTGACTGACTCGGCCACTGAAAAAAAATTCTGTTTCACTGACTCGCTGCTTTCGATGATTTTCTGCACTGGAAATCGCTTTCTGATCAGTTTCGCAGCATTTGGCCGAATCGGAGCACAGAGTATATCCCTGTACACTTCACAATCCTGCTACTTTTATCTGCAGTCATATCATCAGTAAACACAAGTGACCCGGTTCCTCTGGCAAGCATACATGACCATGCCATAACATTGCCTCAGCCCCGTTTGACAGATGATGAGGCGTGTTTCTCTCCTTCTCCATACTTTTCCCTTCTCGCACACTGTAGTACAAGTTCACTTTGGTTTCACCTGTACAAAAGACACCAACCCCTGAACAGTTATTTTTTTTAAACCCCTTGAATTAAAGCTGAAAGTCTTGACCTTAATCACATCTTGATTTTAAGTCAAGAAGTTCTGTAGAGAGGCTAAAATACAAAAAAACTGCGTCACTGTCCAAACATTTATGGACCTAGCTGTACATTACCTGCAGTATCTCTGGCTGGACGAAGGTAAAAACCGTCACAGATTTTTACAGCTTTACCTTTGCTCTTGTGATGCGTTCAATGCCCAACTACACCTACAGCCTCTGAGATACAGCTTTAAAAGTCACAAGGTGTCACCTAAAGTTATGGTATGACTTTGATTTCAAAAGCACAATAAGATATGGCATAATGATACTGATATTGGTTTAAGAATCCGCCTGCGGGACACCGCATGTAACCACACACAGACGAATAAACACGCTGACACGGTGAGTGGGTGTGGTCTGTTCGTCACGCAAATTACGTCCAAAAAGTATATTTTCTTACAAGTGTATCCGTTTATGATCAGATGAAAACTGCAAGTACCTGGTCGAAACGAGACTTGCCATACTGGAAGGGCGGATATTCAGACATGCTGCTTCAAATCACCGCCAGCCCTCTTCTTCTCCTCCGAGATTAATAAATGTTGTTTCTTTCTTTTCCACCCTCCCCGACTAACTTTTACAGCCGTGAGACTGCTGTTCAACAGTCAGCTGGCCAGGTTGCATTATTGGAAATGTAGTTTTTCCGGTCTGCTTCGCTCTGACAGGATGTGGCTTTCACCCTCCTTAAAGGGTGACTACATTTCCCAGAAGAGCTTGCATTGTTTTCGCCGTTTTTAAAACGGGAGGTTAATGTTGAAAGACCTGCACTGGGTTTGGAGTACAACAGTTAAAAAGAGAAATCCTCTTGGTGACTGCAAGGTTGCTTGAGCTTATAGAGGATAACATAGCCCCCTAGTGGTGGTTCTGAGGAGGAAACAGAAGGAGCTTGCATCATACAAATGTGCAACAGGGTAACCCAACATATTCTGCAGGGGATCGATTTTGGTTTGTAAATCAGAGTTCAAAACATGTGGTTTTAAGAAATTATGCATGCTTAAAATTGCTAGTGAGGTATGCAGTATTCAGAAGAATGTCAGTCCTGGTGGTGTGTAACAGCATACATAGCTGTACAAAGGAAAATACAATTGTAGGAAAAGATTCAAATAGGATATGTAAAATGCTATTGTTAATAGTGAAGAGGACTAATGACTTCAGTGGTCTGGTGAAAATGCTACTGGAGGTATTGTGAAATCTCCAATAAGATTTCAGCTCCATCTTTGCAAAGTGTTTTAAGAAGGTGGAACTAATGAAGCCATGACAAATGGGTGTAATCATGTGTATAATATGAGCCCAGTCACTGTCAGTGAAAGGTTTTTCTAAGACAGATTCAAAGATTCCCAAAAGACAGAGTTCAACATGACATAGCAAGATCATTTGTTTTAATATATCACATTTTATTCAGTTACCACTTTGAAGAATATGCTCAATCTAAAAGAGTTAAACTTAAATAAGAAAAGTAAGTTTAGTTAAAGAACTACCTGAACGTCTGGAACATCTATAACACTGCTGTTTTAGCCACTTGGAATTTAATGCGAAATTTGTCAGAAACAAACCCAGAGTGAAAGATTATGAAAGGTTTTTTTTGTTTTGTTTTGTTTTTTTAAAACAACTAGTGGAAAAATGGAAGGAAATCATTACCAGCAAACATAAGGTGAGCAAGAAACACAAAATATTCTTTATTAAATATACAAAATTTGTGAAACAGAATTGCATCACGGATTGTAAACTTTCCAATCTTACATACTACCTCAAGCACATTCCACCAGCTACACAGTTGAGGACAAAAATACAATCAGCTTAAACTGAAATTAAAAAAAGAAGAAAGAAACAAGAACAAAACCTCTGTAAAATGGAAGACGTGAAAGAGGATGTGCCAAGTCACACATAATGTGTCTCTACAGTCATCTATGCAACTTGATATTGCAATCGCACAGCAGGACTGAGATGACGGGATAGGTCCGGATGCTTGTATATGCTTGTGTATGCTTTGAGCTTACTGGCTAGTTATCTGTTGTAATGTTAAAAGTAGGCCGAGTGCTTAAATCACGGAGCGATTAGAAAGTGCAGTACGGTGTAAAGAAGATCTAACTATACCGATATCAGACGAACAGGTACAGTTTTATTCTGACAGTTAAGTAGTGCAAGAACATCCACAAATGCTGTTAAAAGTGGCATCATATCAGAATACTTTATGGTGTATCACTCTGCTCCATAGATTAAGTTTCAAGGCTTCTTTTTAAATAAATATATACACACTATATTTTTGGCATTTCACAGGAAATCACTGTTTCTACTCATTTTCTATTGTTATGCATACATTGTACTTTTGTGCAGCAGTGACCTAAACAATATCAAAACAAAGCATTAGAAGAGTTTTTTTTTTTTTTAAAAAGAAAGGAGAAGAAAAGAAAAATATCAGTGAACAGATGGCTTTTCTTTCTCAAAACCTGCCTCGGGCCCCGCCAAGTTCAAACGAAGTGCTCGATTCTTAATGAACATCAAAAAACAAAAATAAGGCAGCATTTGGCATTTCAATACGGCATATATGCTGTAGAACGCGGTATATATCCCTTTGTAACACCTGAAAGCTGTAGCGATATGTGTGCTTGAGCAGAAGCATATGTGACACCCAAGACACTGAGGGAGGGAAGTCAAGTACCAGCATGTCGCAGGCATCTTCTTCTTAACGTGGTGTCGAGAACGCACATGTGGGAAGGCAGAAGCATGAGATCAAATAGCTGGGATGGCTGATCCTGATACTGACTGGATACTGAGTGATACTGTCTTCACCTGATAACACCGTGACCCATGCAAGAATCAGTTAGCTTATGTGGCTGAGCATTCTGGGTAATTTCAAGACATGCCCAAAGAAGAGAAAGAAGAAGAAGAAAAAAAGAGGATGAAACGAGCAAATAAACGGGTGAAAAAAAAGAAAAGGAAACACCATTCACTTGCTGGCTAAGAACACTTTTGAACATTCAAAGGCTACAATCAGTTCCCAGTAATGTCCACGTGACAAAGGCTGAAATCTGCTCATTTGGTTTGTAGTTTCAAAAACGAGTCAGAGCACTCGGTACTTATCAGGGAACATTAGTAGAGTCTTAATCCAAAACCACACACACACACACACACACACACACACACACACTCTTGAAATAGTGGCACGAATCAAACGTAGCAGAAAGCCATACCAAAAGAAACATATCAGTGGTTTTGCACATTTTCATCATGAATTAGCCTTTTTAGTTCACTTTGCATGATTTCTATTTGAAATCTATCTATTTGAAGATTTCTTCCCTTTTTTTCCCCTTCCTTCTTTCCTTCCAGAAAGCCAGAGTTTTGAGATCATTTCAATCAGGTCTCAACTTGCAGAGACTTGAAACTTTCCCTCTATTGGACGAAATGTTTTGTTGCCTTTGTTGTTTGTTAGCGGTGTGTTTTCATTGCGTACTGCAGCAGCGGTTGTTGGGGCTTCATTTTGACTCTATACACAGGGCTCAAAAAGCCAAATCCAACATAAACTTTCACAATTTTTTTTTTACGCATTAACTCCAGACAATGCCGGGGAAACTAGGTTAGGGGACTGCCCAGTGAACTGCTCAATACACAACAGGAGATGCATTCATACTACTGGAGTTTAGTTTTTCCCCTCAAATGTCAGGATTTGTAGTCTCTTTATGCTATTTATTATAAAATGAATACATTTTGGATTTTGAACAAGCAATTGAACATAATAGGGGATTTGTAAACATCTCATTGCACTCCATAACATGGCGACATTTTCTGTTAGTCAGCTACTATGAAATGTAACAAGAAAACAAAATGCTCACCCTGATCGATCCTGTCTTGAGAGGCTTCATGTGTCTTTGATTTTTGTGCCACACCAAAAATAGCTGAAACCAATATCTGCCTTGAAAGGGGGGAATCAATCTAACACTTGACTGTATACTGAAAAAAGGCCAACACTGATGTCATAATTACAACCGATGGACTAAAACGTGCAAAACCACCGGCATGGCTCTTCAGGTTGCTCTGCTCAAGCTACAAAGCTGCAACACTCACGAAGTGTTGGTGTCGTTTCATCTTGAGTGAGGATATAGTCAGATAAACATCATGTGGATTGAAACCCTACAATTTTCTCTCTTTTGTGATAAGGTGATAGAAGTGACAGGTGAGGTGAGAAGGAAAATTAATTGTTTTTACAATCAAGATCCCAAAATGGAAGCATCTGGGTTTTTTAAACCCACCAACTGGCTTTGTGAACCTGAAAACAACCTGAGGACGCGCGCTACATTCATAAAACCACTCAGACCAAACCCTTCACCGAGGACGTGTTTCAGTACAGTAAAGCATGCCAGCTGGAAAACGTCGCCTTGACATCGCTCAGTGCCTAAATATTTGTATCAAAAAAGACAGCATAGCAGTGAAAAGACTAAAGAGCTGTTGTGGAGGTTAGAGTGAACAGATGCAAAGTGGACTGCAAACCCCCCCCGCCCCGAATTCGTCACTTGAATTTGGAGCGCACTTGCAGGAGGGTGGGCTTCTGCTCCATGATGCGCACCAGCAGTGTGTCAATGTAGTCCTCCAAATCTCTGACCTGCGGCTTCAGTTTCTTCAGCTCCATCTCCCGCTTGGCCAGCAAAAGTTTCTGACGTTCATACTGCGCCTTCTGCCTCTCCAGCTCGGCCTCGCGTTGCACCAGCAGGTTGACCAGTTCGCTGTGGGTCAGGTGGTAGTAAGACCCCGCTCCTTCTGTCAGCGACTGAAGACAAAAAGAAAAACAGAAGGACAAGAAAGAAATATTAATTTAACAGGTACACTCTCATGTCTTTTCATTGCATTCATTACAGAATGAGATTCAGGAGTTCCCTAGCGACCTTGTGGATAGGACCAGTGTGTTTATACAGGTGGATACAAGTCAAGTTTCCTGGAGATCTCAAAAGGAATTTCTGTGTGTATTTATAAAGAATACTGGGAAGAACATGCCTGTAGCTGAAGTGCACCTTTATACAGATGATATAATACTCTACTCAGTTAGCTCTTCTCCGAGGCTCAGGCCATTTAGGAGATCCAGACTGCTTTTGAACTGCTGCAGGCATCATTGCCTGGTTTAAAGTTGGTTCTTAATACTAAGGAAACAAAACTTATGTTGTTTTCCAGAAATCACTCCCACATCTTGACAGTGGCTAGGACTATATTGCCTCACAGCAAGAAGGTCCTGCATTTGAATCCACTTATTGGTTGGGGCACTTCCGTGTTGAGGTTCTCCTTGAGGTTTTTCTCTGAGTGCTAGGGCTTCCTCCCCACACTCCAAAGACATCTAGGTTAGGTTAACTGGTTATTCTAAGCTGCCTGTAAATGTGAATGGGAGCATGAATATGGTTGCCTTTTTTCTGTTTGTTAGCCCTTTCATAGACACTCCACCCTTACCCCCTTCTCCCAACCATGAACTGGATAAGTGGAGAAAACAGATGGACAGACTAACGGACACTCCCAGATCTCAAATAATGTTGGTATTCATACCAGAGGAGAAGACTTACTGTAAAAAGAGTGATCCTACAAATACACAGGTATCTTGCTGGATGATAGACTTTTCTTTAACGGCATATTGTGTACTAAAGTTTTCATTCTGATTATATTATTTGTTTTAGACTCCGTGTATCACAGTTATTTGTATTTCATATCAAATTCATTGTCAAGTACACATTCCCATGGTCTAGACAACAGCATTGGTATAGCTATATTAACAAATCCGTACTGGATAAGCGCCCATTTTATCTCTTTATTTTCTTAACATTACAAACAGCTACTATGATCTTCACTATAGCTCCTCTTTAAGGGACAGAGTTTTTGTTGTTTTGTTTGGGTTTTTTTAAACGTGATAGGACCTAGTTCTCTTATTTTGCACTGTGTTCATGGAATAACTTTCAGAGGACACTAAAGCTGAATGTGTTTGTCTCGCTGGGAGAGCTCAGAACTCTTATAAAGTCTTCTGTAACTAAAAAGTACAATTCCTATTCGTAAGCTATGTTCGTAGTTTATTTTAATTTACATTATTTATCCTACGTTATATTTTTTCAAACACTGTACCTTCTTCCTTTCGCTCTCCTGCTCCGTGAGCTGGCTGCTCCTTCCATGGTGGATGGTGGACTTTAGCTTCTCCAGGCCTGTGGCCAGCACTGACCGCTTCTCCTCAGCTGGCATGGCAGTGGGCAGGGGCTTCACTGGGTGGGGGCTGGATGTGACAAGACATACACACAGTATGGAGAGTCACACCACCACACTTGATATAACACCTCTCTCTGACTCTTATATTTTATATTAAGTTTTTTCGGTTGATGTGAGGTGAAAAACCTGGTTGCCATACTGGAGTTCCACAATTCTTGGATATATTTAACTTAAAAAAAAAAAAAAAAAGCCAACCATGTTTCAACAACATACATCAGGACTATTTCTGCATATGAAATGATGATCGCAGCTACATTAATAATAACCCTAGATTCTACAATATAAGTGTAATACTGGATTCTATCACTTCAGCCCCAAACATCTTCTAAATAAAGCAATGTAAGAAACCTAATCAGTCCATAGCTTAAAAAAAAGGACTCACACCAGCCACACGGTAGCCATGAGGAGCTTCAGGCTGACAACAGTGCATTTTACTAGGGCCACAAGTGACCCTTTATTGACCCTTTCTGAAATTACAAACACCACAACCTTACTTTGTAAAGAACAGAGACAAGGAAAAAAAGATTTTAACTTTCACACATAATTACTTTACATCGCCACTGTCTCGCTGCTTTGTTACAGTGATTTGCATGCAGGCTAACAAATAGCCACAAACTAGCCCCCTGTTTGAGTCAGCTTAAAGGATCTTCTGAAACTCTACAAAAACACACGCAAGAGAATTTCCTATGCAAGTGACCTACATTCACATAGGAAATCTGAGTAGACTTGCTGTAACGACTTTCATTTACATTTCCAATCAGCAACAAATCTTTCTTTAGTCCAGGGATTGCAGGTTAAGCCGTTATTTGAACACAACAGATTGGCCTGTGGACCTCCAGGGTGACATCAGGTGCTTAAGGTCACTTGCTTTAAGTGATTAAGACCAGAGGAGGTTAGACAGGTGTAAGAGGTTTTATTAAAATAAGTAATGGTGAAAATTGAAGAGACCTTAAAAACTGAGAGATTTAATTCCATGCATGGGTGCAATCAATCATGTAGAATTGTATTAAATATGTTATTACCCGGAGGTGGAAAGGAAATGCTACCAGTGATAAAACAACACCTATTGTGTCTCACAAAAAAAAAAAAAAAAAAAAAAAAAGGGGCGGGGTT
>VVHJ01036297.1:0-14417 GCA_015107715.1 Tylochromis polylepis | reverse complement strand
TATTGGTTCCAAAAAAAAAAAAAAAAAAAAAAAATTAGCAGCCTGTTTTTTGGTTGAGATTTTGGCAATTGAGCCTGGCTGTGTGAGAACTCTAGCTGGCCCTGTGGGGAAAGGGGAGGTATGTGCGTGTGTGTGTGTGTTGTGCATGTGAGTATTCGAAAGGGACTTGGAGGTGTGTGGTAGGAAATGGGGCAAAATAATAACTGCTAATTGGCCTGAGGCTTTGTTTCCCCTCCCGTTACCACAGCCAGGACACACGAAAGACACCTGCAGAAGAGTTCTGTTAACACCAGTGTTCTTGTGTGTGTGTGTGTGTTTTAACAAAGTGAAGAAAAAAGGGAAGATCACACCACAAGGATGAGACCCCCCCACCCGAGAGTTGGCAAGGAGAAAAGCAGGCAGAAGCAGAGCACCAGAAGGAGACCAAGGAGATGACAGGATAGAAATTTCTGCAAGTAGTCCTTCCGCTTCACCTCGTCACTAAGCACTGAGCATGTGCAACCTCACCTGTTCTGCTGATTGGCTGCCTGCTGGTGCTGCTGCTGCTGCTGCTGCTCTGCCTCCTGTTGCAGTGGCATTGGCACTGGCTTTGGCGCTGTGGCTTGCGTTGAGCTGGGTGGTAACCTTGCTGAAGCGTTGGCAAAGGGAGAGAAGGTAGAAAGCGCTACAGGGGAGCAAATACTTTCAGGAGCAAGAGAAGGAGCAAAGGAAATCAGAGAGGGAAGGTCGGGGCCTGGCTGAGACGAGGTGGAAGCCTGTATCGTGCCAGGATCGCTACCAAAAGAGGGTAGGAAGAGCTCGTTGAAGACAGTTGCCAGTGTGCCCTCAGACTGGGACCGGTGTAGTGTAACGTTCTGTGTAGGAGAGCATATTGAGGACGCGACATCCAAGACCTTACCAGCACTCTTCAGATTACAGCTCATGAAAGAGTCAGTCTGTGCTGCAGGGAATGATTCCAAGTCTCCTGTTGGCTCAAGAGTCGTTGTCTTGTCCTGAGTAGCATGGGGAGCTGCTTCAGATTTGTCAGTTTGGTTGATTTCCCGATTAGATGACTTGGATGTATTTGTAGACTCCATTAAGCCCAAAGCAGCACCTGCAGTTGTTTTAACATCCTTCAACTGCACGGTCTCATTTGGTTCAGAGATGCTGGAACTTTTGGAGGAAGAGTGAGACTCGCAGGTTTGGTAATCCTGCGAGTCGTTACTGGCATTCAGACTTTGGAGAAAGCTGCTGGAGCTCTGATCAGATATTCGTCTGTGCAACTGAGTGTTATCAAAGTCTTGGCTAGGACTGTTTGCAATCTGACTGATGTTGAGTAAATCACTAAGGCTGCTAAATGGCACATGAGAATTGGGGCTAGCATCCTGGCCTGCTAAACAAGCCCTCTCAAAGGGTTCATCCAATGAAGTCTGCTTGACATCAGGGGAGGAGGTTGTGATGTGTAATGATGGTAGTGTAGAGGATCTTTCTTGAGCTGGAGTGGCAGGATCCCTCACTTTTATACTATTGTCTTTAGATCCATCATTTAAATCTTTAGAAAAATCCCCTATAGAGACCCTTAAATCATTTATATTTCCTTCTTGCCCTTCATTGTCAGACTGTGAAAAGATGATGGACTTTAGTTGTGGTTCAGAGAGTTCTGGCAACAAGTCAGGGTACAAAATATTAGAATTGCTAAGTGTTTCAGCATCTGCGCTATCAGTTCCTATCTCCTTTGTGACTGATGGATGTGGATGCCCAAGTACTGTGGACTGTGGTGCCAAAGACCCTGCTGAACCACTCAAGTCTACCTTTTCATTATCCTTAGGCTCAATAACAGTTTGCTGAACAACATCAACTAAAGATAGATCATTTGATCTGTAAGTAGTGTCATCTTCAGATTCTGAGCCCATTTTATTTTTTACATCCGTTGACTCTGTGGTTTTTACCAACCCAAAGATGTTGCTTTCAGCTTCTTCAGATGAGGATGCAGAGAATTTATCAGAATAAGAGGAGACACATGACAGAAAATCCTCTTCTGCTGAACTGCCGAGACCTGAAGAACTAGGCTCTGGAGAGCTGCTGTTGAGTTGTACAGATGGGGTGCGGCAAGGAGCTCGACTTACATTAGTGTCGGGTATTTCACTGGTACTGCTGGTGTCCTGATTAGTTTCAGAGCAAGTGTTCAGTTTCAGAGAGTTAGTGGACGTATTTAAAGTTACATCGTCGTGTTCAAAGCTTCTGTGTTCTGGGATTGTTTCAAGGAATTGTGGGAAAGTGTTAAGGTAATGCATGTTAGTGTTGCTCACTTGGCTGGCAAGGTGATGATGTAGCGCATCAGTCACATTTGTGGTTCGATCAGCTTTATTATTGCAGTGTTCCAGCAGATGGTCGCTGGCTGGTTTTTGCTGTGTTTTGCAGCCTGTGGGGAGATCCTCAGGAGACTGCAGCCTGCCAGCTGCAAACGCTTCAAAGGATTCGTCCCACTCCGAATCCAGTTCCACACTGCTAACAGACATAAAAGGGTTGGATGACTTCTTGAGTAATGGTTTCTTTCCTTCCACGAGAGTTGGAGGAAGTCCTCTTGTCCCAGCTTTGGTGACCTCTGTGCTGCTTGCATCAGCACCAGTGATGGAGTCCTCTGCAGCTGAGTTGCCGTGGGTCAAGACAGAGTTAGAGTTACTCGGCTGTGGAAAGAGTTGAGCTATAGGGGGCCGGGAACTGGAAAGATAGGGCAGAGGAGGCGGTGTAGGTTTAAGTTGCTGAGTGGTTAGCATGTCTTCATAGAAAGGGTTGTGTTGGATTAGAGAAAAGAAAGGGTTGGATTGTGATATAGGGGGTGGTGAGGTCTGTGAGTGGCAGAAAGGGTTAGTATGGTGCAGTTTTGGAACCACAGAGGTATCCTCTACAGGGGGACCCAAAGGGTGGTGGCTAGGTGGAAGAGGTGGTGAGTGGGGATCAGTGCTGGGCTCTAATTTAGGTGAGACCACCAGGCTGTGAAAGGAAGGCACACATTCCTCTTGATTAGTTTGGATCATTCACACAGAATAACCGCACCCTGAAGAAGGCTTTTCTGTCTCAAATCACAATTTAAAGCACATATTTTTACAGAGTGCTCACATGAATGCTCTGCTTGTATGATTTAACATCAATTGAAACCACAGTCCCCTTTATTCCTTAAAACCACTATTAATTAGCGTATAAACTGAATTGATATATGTTGCGCACACAATTTGATTCCAGCGAGATATATCAAAAAACTGGGGCAAAGCAAAGAGTAACATTTATATGTAATGCCAAAAAATACCTTATGGACAAAAAAAAAAACAAAAAATCAACTAATTAAGCTGATTTGCAACATGACTCACTTTAAAAATAGTATTCTAGAAGTAGAGTTGCAAAGAGTTTGGTAATCTCAACCTCTACAGTGCATGACAGCACTGAAAGCTTGAGAGAATCATAGTGGGAACGTCCAGCTGCTGTAATTATCTACTATAAAAATCTTGAGTAGCACAGCTTTAAAATGCACTGTTTGGTTCCAGGTACACTTTAATAGAGGTAACAGAACAGAGAAAGTTAAATTAAAATCTGTTTTAATTTTTTAATTGTTGATATCCGCCATCAGCATTTACATGTCTTCATGTCTCCGAAACACTTTGAATCTAAAACATTAATGGATGTCTCTTCTGTGTTTTCATTGGCTCTTCATGTAATAATTTGCGAGAAGAGTTGACGCAGCTGGGTGTAGTCATTACTTAGCGCTACCTGGGCCACTTTGGCACCTTTCTCAACTCAAGTATCTAAAAGCATGTGGGTGCGTAGGCTGTGAAAATGTAGTTACAGAGCCAGCAGAAAGGCCGTGTGTGTACTATGGTCCAGAATAGCTGACCCCTTACTTCTACGAGCAGGTGCTTATCTGGCCAATATTTTGTTTACACTCGGTGTATGAAAATATTATGCCATCGACTTCTTTTTTTTCCCCCCACCTTGGTTAAGTAAATTGATTTAAAAAAAACAAAATTAAAATAATGAGTTTTGGGAGACCTGAATGAAAGATTAATAATGCATTTACTACTATTTACCACAGAGAGCAGTGCAGAAGAAAGTACAGTAAGGCATGTGACACCCCCAAAATAAATTACCCACTTAAAATATGCACTTGTGTTAGAAGTGGATAAAAAAATAAGATGGATTTTCTTTCCCCACTTTCTCCCTGCCCACACACGCACACGCACACTCACACTCACAACCTGTAATAGGAGAATGATTTCTTTTTCCTAGCTCACATCATCATCTTTCCAATGAAATGAACATTATTACTGAAGCATATTACAGCGTGCACAACGCTTAAAGTTGACAGAGCTAATTTCACAAGAGCGGCTCCCCTCCTCCATCTGCACTGCAGATACCTGCTGTAACCAGAGACTGAAGCCAGGAGGGATATGTGCAAAGCTGGAAGCAACTTCTAGCTGTGATGCTGGTACACAGGAAGTAAACATCTACGCCGTCGTTTAACCCTCCTGTGAATGGGTTTAAGTTAAGCTTTTGCTGCACTGTGAGCGTCATCGGTTTAAGCAAATACTGGCAGACAACAGATATCATGTAATGTCATGCCAAATGAGATGCTCCACGGGAAATCGAGTGCTAATCTTGAGCCAGGAAGGAAGTCTGTTTTACTGCTACTGTGTTTGTCAAAGCCTGTCACCTCTAGCCTCTGTCGTAGCTCGGCTGCCATGTCTGGTAGCACTGGCCTGTGCTCACTGGCTGTATCTGGCAACCTGCACTAGAGATGCTATAGAAAAATTTGTGCAGAGATTCATTAAAAAAAAAAAAAAGAACAAAATAAAAGCTAAATGATGGAGACTTAGAGCGCTATAGGAGACTGAAGATCAAGTGCAATATTTACATTTTGTACAGCTGATTTCCTTTTCTAAATACAGGTAGTGATTTTAATTATGATCATCGGTTTTGAAATAAAATGCACATTTAAGGATTTTACCTAGTAACACTGGGTAATACCTCTTTTTTAGTTAATTCCTCTGTAGCACTTTCTGTGATTTGAACACACTTTTGCATTCTGCTCTGCTGCCAAAATATCAATTTACACATCAAAAACATTCTTTGATGCCCTTATGATTGCCAAAATAAGATAAAAGTTATACAGGTCACATGCAACTATGCACCTCACTGTGACTAATGATACTGGAAGTCTAAATGTGCAGGTACAAACTCTCAGCGGCAACTTCTTTCTTGGTTGCTTTTGACCTTCTTCAAATTATATTCGTACCAAAGGTTTAAATTGGTCGTCCAGTTTGACGTGTGTCAGACTTCTTCTCTGTGATCAGTGTGTATCTCACCTGGGTTTGCTGTGCGAGTCCTTTGATCCGAACCATCCCCTTTGTTTCTCCTCAGTCGTGGCATGGGCCCGCTCGCACTCATCCTTGGGCTGACTCTGTCCCTTCCCCGCATGAGAGAAAAAGTTCCTCCTCTGCTTTTTCCCCTGGATGTCCCCCCCCTCCACCGTGGAAGCAAAGGACCATGACGTGGCTTTTGTCGGAGCAGCCTGTCCCAAGCGCTCCTCTTTTTCACCCAGCATTGGGCCACTTTTCTCCAGAGCCGCAGCTATGGCTGCTTTTTCCTCCTCGCCGGGCTTGTCAAAGGACCAGCGGCGCCCATCTCCCACACCACCTTTAGGGAGATCTATGGAGGCCTGCTGACTGAGGTTCTGTAGAGACACGGAGAGAGGCATAGACTTCTGCAACAGTCCCAGGCCTAAAGAACCTGCAGGTTTTCCTGAGCCTGGGGCCTGGGGCTGCACGTTGTAAGAATGGCTTCCGTTGATGCAAACAGTGGGCTGAGGCACTGCAATGGTGATCTCACCGGCCTCATCACCGAACTCACATTTGAGAGACGAAGACTTGGGCGACGTGTTTGCTGTGTGCTCTGAACATCGTGGCAAGGAGGAGGGAATGGAAGAAAATTGAGAAGAGAGGAAAACATATGACTTTACTCAATTAAACTTCAATCGGCTGATAAACCCTTGTTGACAAAACAGAGATGATCAGTGTTTCTGGTGGACAAAGGTGTAAGAATCAATGGAAATTTACCCGCTATTGCAGAATCTTTTCTAGAAACTGTGCTTCGTAGTGCAGCTTTTTAAATCCTGCTCTCCCTCATGGTGATGTAACAGTGTAGATGACATTTCAGGGAGCACATGCCCCCCATAAAATCTATACAACTATCAAGGAAACAGAACTTCGACATGTATAACTTTAACTTAAAACTCATTACCAGCTCGTACAGTATTTTTAAGTGATTTTACTATAAAGATTGACATTGTTTTGATGATTACATCATGATTTTTCTTAGATTTTAAAGAATAATGTGATATTCTGTCTATGTGACATTTACAGAATAACCTCAAAAAGATAAAGAGAACTCTGCTTTTTTCCTTTGGTTTAAACACAATAGCCAACAAATCCATGTTCTAGATATTATTATATAAGAAGAATACTTCACTTTGATACTAAAGTAACAACAAGCTCGGGGATTCCTGCTCACCTGGGCTGTTGTCTGCTGTCAGGTTGCTGCTGTTACTGGGCGAGTTGGAGAGATCAGACACCACCACGCTGATACCGGCTGTGGGACTGAGGCTCCCTCCCCGTGACGATGACTCGCTGCTCTCCGAGCCCAGAGACGTGCTGGACCGAGTGTCGGACGATTTTCGCAACTTTCCCCTCAAAAAGAAGGTTCTCATTTTGCTCCTCCGGCCCTCGCCCCCTTCATCATCCTCATAATCTTCCTCTCCGCCTCCGTCACTAGGAAGTCTTTGGCGCATGCGGTACAAAGAGCCATACCCACTTGGCAGGACGGCCGAAGAGGAGTCCTCATCACTGGATCTCCTCTTGCCTTTCATGCGTTCCTTCAGCTTGCTGAAGGTGGAGGCGCCCTTATCTTTAATGACAAGGTCGTACATGCTAGCTGTCAGGTTGTCGCGGGTGAACTGGATGGTGACTTGAATGTCTCCCCGTTCCTTCTCCTTCTTCCCCGTCTTAGAGTTGAGCCTGTACCACCTGCAACAGAAAAGAATCCATTTGAATGATTAACACGCACTGTGTTTATCACTCTGTAGTGAAAAGAAGCTGTATTATAGCATATTCAAATGTGCTGCTTTTCACTAGTTCATATCACCTTAAAGTCTATGTGTTCTGATTGTTAGCAAAAGAATCACAGTTTGGCTGCCAGTTAAAAGAATCATTTGTTATAGCCTCATGTTATTTGATATTTAAACTGGCCTTCTGTGCTTGCCTGGAAAAGGGGCAAGCAAGGGGTTGCTGAGTGCAAGGAACTATTTTGTGCACCTGTGGTTCCAAGTGCTATTCACAAATCTGACAGCTGACTCAAAGCAGAACAACCTGCTGAGAAAATACATTACGCATCATATTGAAAAATGTACAGGTACATCTTTTATCGCTGTCAATAAAAATCGAAACACAGAGCTGAAATGTTCTGGTGTTGATTAAAATAAAATAAAAATACATTCTGATCAGTCAGTTTTTCAGTGTAAAATTTGCCAAGAAGTTTAAAACAGCTGGAAATGAGAAATGTACTTTTTTTTTCTTACTATAGTAACAACAAGTCGAAGTGCTTTTGTAACAAATCGCATCACCGATTAGTTCAGCGCCGAGTGCAGCCATAAAGTAATGTGAATGACTGTATTGTGATCATGAATGGGGCTAATCTGTCCTCGCACAGGGTAACAGGGCGTGTGAGTGTCTGCGACCTACTAATACCAAACAGCTGTGTGTCCTGACATACTACAATACCCTGGGGAGGCCCCTTGTTTTTGTCATCAGGGCCGGTAAGCAAGAACAATGAAGTAAGACAACGCTCACTTCTGTCGTAACACTCAGCATCCCACATGAATATGAAGGCCTGAAAAGTGTGTGGCACGGTGCCATCAAGTTCACCACACCGTGACTCATAGGAAAGTCTCATCTAGTGACTGGTTTAAAACAAAAAAACAAAAACAAAAAACATTAAATGAGTGAAAAAAAATTCCCCAGTTAGCATACTTATGCTGCCAACGGGAAGCTGTCAGCTCTGTCAGGAAGTCAAAGAAATAGGCCTCAAACCAGTATCTGCTTATAGATTTTTCACTTCCTGTGCTACTGGGTGGCCACATTATTACCACCTCACACCTCGACCACATCGCCTCTTTATTCATATGTGCATTACGAAGGGGCAAATACGTAACCAAAGTGAATATTCATCAATGTTCTGAGAAGAGTACAAATATCCAGAGATATTTATAGAGAAAGCAGGAAATCCACACTTCATATTCAAGCTCCATAGTTTGCTCCATTTGGAGGGACTCCACAGAAATCCTTTGTCAAGTAAAAAACTATTTCTATATCTTTTGAAATATACAGACAACTTAAACAGTTATAATACAGCTGGTGTTGCGATATAATATATAAATTCAAGTCTCTTTAAACAGAATTCATTGCAGGAAATACAGTTTATCTGAGATGTTAAATAACGGTCATTAACTAAATCAAGTGCATTTACATGTAATGTTTTGATTGTTGTGAAACTTCTTATTGCACAAATGAAAAAAAAAAACAGGATGCTAAAAAGGTTGTTGACGTTGCTTCATGAACAACTACAATGTTCTGTTCTGTTGAGTAAACAAGAAAATCTAAATGTCGCGCACTGGAAACTCAAACGTGCAGCTGAGGAAAGTTACAAGAACAGAAGTTTAAGAATCAAAGGCAAAACATGAAAGCTCCAACATGAAAGAAAACGGGGACAACCCCACTCATGTATGAGAAAGGAACCTCACACATTCACCGTCTTAGAAACCAGAAAGCTTTTTATTTCTGCCCCACAGGATCCCTTCCTTTTTTCTCTAAACCTACACTGTGACTCTGCAGAAACACTGAAGCTGAAATTTAACACGGGTCACAATGCAAACACTTGATAAATATGTTGCAGTGTTGCAACATTGTGGCACATGTTTAGGATGTTGTCATGCTAACATCGTGTAGGCATAAATGTACAGCACAATGCATAATGTAATTCAACTGACACTTAAAGTATAAGCTATAATGTTAAAATAGCATGGGTTATTCTTTTCAAAACAGAAATAGAATAAAGAAATAGGAAATGGCAAAATTAAACCTATTAGCAAAACTGCATATTCACTAAATATTTGCTAACGTACCAGTTATGGCTTGATAGCATACAAACATAATTACATTATGTTATACTATGTTGTTTTTTTTTCAAAAGTCCTAAATATCGTTATTAAAAATAGTACAATACTACATAACTAAGATATGATATAGTTCAATTTATAACTTAAACGAAACCATTAGCAATTTCATGGTCCAAATACTCTTTCAGAAGCACTTAAGCACTATTAAATGTTGAACAAATTCTAGCAGCTCCAATTAAATTACCACTGTGGCTGGTCTACTCTCTCTATATAAAGTTACATTATAGCTTAACATACTGCAACTGCTCATCAGTCCCTGCAGTAGATCTGGACACACTCGATAAAAGGAAAACTAAATTTCAGCAAGATTTGAAGGGTTAGTGAAGTTAGGGTAGCTAAAATATAATGACATGCTACCTATGTCAGCGCTATTACTAGGTTTCCCAGTCAGCAGAGATAAATGCAATCATATGGCAGAAAGAAGACACCTAAAATGGACAAAACGTGTGAGATGACCCCATCCACAAAAAGAAATTAGTCATTTATACATTGCAGCGTGGTTTGGATTACTTGCTGCTGAAATCTTAGATGACCCAAGAGTGTAAATATATGCTGCACAAGTATGGTCCTAATAAAAAGGTGCAGAGGCCAAGAATGAAAACTTTGTGGGGGCTTGTTTCTATTCAGAGAACAAGCACCACAAGACATTAATAACACATTCAGCACAGTCAGGGTTGTTATCATCACTCATCGCCAATAGCCAACAAATGCTTAGCCTATGAGATAAACATACACTTATGGTCCAAATTAGCATTTGCCAGCTTACTAAGCTCCATCAATCTAAAAAGCAAGACTTGACAGGATTCAGTTTTACACCAAAATGTTGAAAAAAAAAAATACTGAAAAAAAGAGAAAAGGACACTACACCAAAAAAAAAAGAAAGATATTCAAGATTTAGAGTTATTAATTAGTGTTTTAAATGCAACATCCTACAGTACCTGGTCAAAAACATGACTAATGTATGAATACAACATAATGGAGAAAAAAAATTAAAGAAAATTACTTCTGTGTCAGAGAGAAAAAAAAAAGATTTATTTCCTGATGTCTATGGAGTAGGACTGACAGACTGATAAACCCAACATTAAATCATCTAAATCGAATCAGAATACCAGACTCTGTTCAGTTCAAACCATCTTCTGTTTGATTACAAACGAACAGAGACAGGAAAGTTGTTTCTGGCAACAACACTGGCGTAATTGTAGGCTGCAGCGAAGAAATAACACAAGTCATATAATTCAATGCACAGGCTGTTATGTAATCATCATCATCCTGCCTCTGACCTCAAGTTCAGCCCTGAAAACACGGTAACACCCAAGAAGAATGTCACTGAAAACAATTAGTAAACCAGCTCCTAAAAGTCAAACTCTGAGAGGCACGACTAATGAGCAGGTGGAGCTCGGTGTAAGAGGAGAGAGGAATGCTTTTTATGGCTCGAGAACAACAGCCACTATACCTCAGAAATTAGGCAACAACGGAAATCTGCCACATGAGCACGTTGTTTTCATTAACTGAACCAGATATCATTCACACACATAAAAAAGGCTTAGGAGGGGGCAGCACTCCAGTGAAGCAAGTACATACAGCCTATAAGCCTGGGTCTTATGTTTCTACATTTGCTGAATGATAAGCATGAGGCTGATTTATTCTAATTATTCTAGTTTCATTAAAACAAATCCTGTTAAGGGATTATCGAGCTACATGTCAACAAAGTCAATTCCTCAGCTCTGAACTCGTCTTTCTTCTTTTTTTTCTTTTTAATGTTTTGAGGCATTCAAGCCAACACAGATTTTTGTGTGGGCTCATGCTCCTGTCACTAATATTATATACCAGTGCTGCTACCTCAAACGCCTGTTAGGTGTGGACTTGAATTTCACATCAATGTGTCAACAATAGTATCAGTCCTCCTGGCACGTCAGGCAAGGTGGGGTTCACATTCCAAACACAGGGCCAGGGAAGCTATGCAAGGTTTCCTCAGGGATACCTACTACTACAACCATGATCACATCACTAACGTTGCAGGGATTGTAATTCATTAAAAATATGCATATCTTTCTCTAAGCCTGTACACGGTAACATTTTGTGCCTTCGTCTTCTCAAAATAACATTTATAACTGGTCATATAAAAATAATGAGAGAAACAAACTGACTTCTCCTGACCAAAATAATAACAATAATTTGCAATATACAAAGCATTTCGACTAGAGGAAGTTGCAAGGCTACATAGAGTTTCACTGTACGTGCACCTGTTCTTGCGTGATGCATGACTAGGCCTGACAATAATAAATATGAACAACAAGTAACACACCGAAGAGGCCCAAATACAGAAACTGCAAGAGAGACAAAAGCAGCAACCTACATTTTGTAGCCCACATACTCAGGCAGAGCACAGCCAGTTTCCCAAAAGCATCATCCCACACAGAAACTGTATAGTTCACTAAAGCCATCGTGCAAACGCAGTTTTGGTTATAAGCACTAAGTAAAAAGATAATAAAGACGGCAGCTATTTTCGAAACCAAATGTTCTGCTTGTTTTTGGGAACTTGTGGAAAACTAAACAGGTTTTTAATTGTCATAAGGGAGAGGAAAAAAATACCATTCCAGAGCATAACTACATATCTGGTTCCCCATCTTGGGAAAACAGGAAATCACAGCACTCCACCCCATCCCAGCATGACACCACCATCTCCTCATCTCCCTGATCTACCACAGAGCACACAGGAAGATGTTCCCGTTCTGAAGCTGCTGTCTTATTGCAGCCTTCAACTTACAGGCTACATGTCAATCCCTAGAAACCACCCTTCAGAGCAGACGAGAGCTGAAATTACAACACAAGTAGGCTATCAACCTATTTTATCCAGTGTGTAGTCGGCCTCTGTGGGGCTCTGTGAGCCTCTGTGGTATTAGGGCCAGACACAAGAGTGAAATGAAACCATTGCCAAGGGCGTGTGAGCTGTGGAACTTAGCAACACATGATTTAACAAATATGTTGCCATTTAAGGTTGTATCGCTGTCTTCTTCTCGTTTTTTCATTTATCTAGCAGAGGCATCAGACAGGTTTCAGTTTCAGGGAGGCTCAGAGTCCTCTCCTGGGGCACGAGTGCAGAGTGCAGCTTGCACTACAACTTTAGAAAAAACAAGCAAGTGAAGAAAACTTTCTCGAACACTGTGTCACATTTAGAAATGAAGCTAACAGCTTTTCTAGCAGCTCTAGAGGGCTGTGCTCATGCTAATGCACAAGGACTTCAGTAGATGAGAGTCCAAAGTATTTTTCAAACAAAACCCTTGACCTTTACCAAACCTTCCAACACACTACAAACTGCTATATTACAACATAATGCAAAAAACACGGTTTTCTTTTTAATAATCTTCATCAAGGTTCAGTTCTAGTGCTGGCATGGATTTTCTTTTGGGGGGGAAAAAAAAAGAAAGAAGATAGTAGTAAGAGTAGGTCATTTTTGCCATTTCATTTCACATCATTCATCTAGCCTGACAGCTTTATTGTAAGTGAAGTTTGCCCTCTTTCTGTTGAGAGTTTATTTTAATGTATGCAGGAGAGCAGGTAGTCTTCTATGCAGAAAGATGACACCGCCATACATAATCCTATATAAATTGCAAAGCTTTGACTGGTAAAGATTTAAATGGTCAACTTTTTTTTTTATCCAAAATTATGAAATGATGAAATATTCAGCAGAAAAGTCATAAAGTAATGAACAATTACAGCCAAAAGCACAGGATGTAGTAAAAAAAAAAAATAATAATACAGCAGTCAATGGTCTTCAACAATGATAGCAGACCATCACCTCGATATCATGTCCAAGTGCATAAAAAAAGATGTAAGCAATGTTGTTCATTTGAGTTACTGATTGAACACTTTCCATTACACCTTTCTGAATTAATTAGGCCAACAACCCCTTCAGGAGTACTGTGGGTAATACTGGTAATACGCCCTGGATTCCTGCTTCCTCAGCAGAAGAAGCAGACAGGCTGCGAGACCCAAACCACATTCCACATCTGGATGCTATGAGCAAAAAAACCTATCAACCAACTTCCCTCCCAGTACTTTAAAACCACATAGCCACAGATACAAATTAGGGATCAATGAGCAATAAATAAAACTGGAAATGGCTGCTCATTGTATAAAAACTAGAAATTTGCCAAAGCAGATAGACTGCAGTAACAGACAGAAAAAAAGAATGCACAATAAAAGAAAATGCAAAACAAAAATAAATGCAGATTACAGAATACTAACGCAGACAAGGCTATACCAGATAATACATTGTAATGAGGTTTTAAGCTAAATCTAGTAGAGCGAGGTGCTAATATGCAAGGCCATCAGAACACGTCCAAGAACATTTTTTGAAACACAAAGTTTGCCACATTCTTGCCACCATTGTGTTCCAGTGTTTCAGTCTGAAAAGCAGTCGAAATGTCAGGCTTGAGTCTGCCAGCTTTCCAAGATTTATGTACAACAACTACCATTAAATATCTTAAGTAGTACATAAGAAAGAAGCAAATGAGAAGATAATTAGGCAATAGAGCTAAGACTTTTAAGACAGGGGGACACACTGGAAAACTCGGGCAATCTGGCATGTATATCCTTTCCCTGTCATCTTTCAGTAATCTGTATTTCTCTACTGAATGACTACTTAATTCACCAGCGACGCTCTGCAAGTAACAAAATGGTATTCACTACAGATTAACTCACATTATCCAACCCCTTAAATTACCTTAGTTTAATCACATCACTACTCATTACCTTCATCATAAAGAAAAATTAAAATCAGGGGATTGTTCATTGGCTTACGTAGAGTCTAATAAACTTAAGCAATTTCTCATGATTCCAAATGTAATTTGTTCATCGTGGAAAAGCAAGAATGTTTGCATTTTTAGTTTTAAAGTAGTGACACTTCCCAAAAAAGTTGATTCTGTTCATCTGGATGTAGCGTTTTCAGTGGGAGAAACATTTCGTCACTCATCCAAGTGACTTCTTCTGTCTCAGCTGACTCCAGGTTTCCCCAACCTTATAAACAGCAGATTTGCATAATGACTGAAACTAGCACCACTGAAAGAACAATGGGCTGTGAGGACAGTTCCTTGATCATTAATATGCAAATTTTCATGACCACTGATCAACAACTACTGATCAAAGCCGATTGATC